>VYZU01023127.1:204170-468358 GCA_013401355.1 Ceyx cyanopectus | reverse complement strand
CCCAGAGATGCTGTGAGCTGAAAATGCTTGTGCACTGTCTGTTTGGGGAAGAAAATGGTGTGTGTCAGATTAATGACGTTATGAGCAAGTGAGCAGAGTGAACCAGTAAAATGTAATTAAGCCATTTAGCACCCCATAAAAACAGGAACACATAAAAAAGTAATGCAAACCACAGGGTGCAGCTACTTACCAGCCCCTGTGGTACTTAAAGGGGCCCTCACTGCTTGCTTTTTTTTCCTCCTTCCAACAAAAAGATGTTGAGATCACTGAGCTTTCAGAGGTCCCTGTCCCACGCCCAGCACGGGTTGTGCCTCTGCCACCCTCTGAGTGTCTTCAGCAGGAGGTTGTGAGGTAGATTTTTGTGCTGCAGAAAGCCATTCTAAATGCTTCTGCATCCTAGAATTCTCCCTGAGTTTCTCTGCATCTCCTCCAGTTTGTCAACACCCCTGAGGAATCACAGGCACCACATTTCAGCATCAACTTCCAAATAGGAAGCTGCAGTGCCAAGTCCAGACTTAGCATCATTCCCTTCTGCTTGCCCTGAGAAATTCTCCTCTCTGTTCTTCCAGGGCTGGTGGTGTCTCTTCTGGATGCAGCATCACGCTGGGCACTCGTGGACATTTATTATCCACTGTCATTCCTAAATGACCTAGCAGCTCATTTGTTTTCCTGCACCAGGCATTTTTTAGCACTGCATGGACTGTAGTTTTCTCTGCTCCTCTAGGTCATCACAATCCCTCACCAGCCATCAGGTGTTGGTGGCTTGTCACACATACCTCCTCCATGGCCCTGTATGGGCTTTCTGGATCATCCTGCAGAGGCTTGGGGTGGCTTTCTGTGGATTTGGTTTTGTTTTTAAAATCAATTTACTTAGAATGTCAGCCCAGTTCTGAGTCAAAGTGTGAATTTGCCTTATGTATTTCTTGTGTCTTTTTATCTGCTGGAACTTTATTCTCCTCGAGTAGCAAATGTCATCAAAATCCCACTAATATTTATGTACTTTCCTGAAGAAACTGTATTGTTTTCCTTGATCTCTGTCTACAAGGTGCAAATTCCAGTACTGAAGGATACTGAATTAGTTTACTCATCCTGATTTTTTTGTTATACATATAAAACATCACCACAGACACAGTTATTCCCCCTGTAAGATCACTCTGAGGAGTCACCAATATCCCCCCTGGCTCCGGAGCAGGAGGCAGTGCCCTGGCTGTGGGCACAGCAGCAGTTGGACTCTGCAGGAGCTGAGCCAGCAGCTCCCCGTGGCTCTGCTGGTGCCAGCCCTGGGGGTCTCAGCCCACCCTGCTCTGCACAGACGGCCTTGGCAGGTGAGCCCTTGGCTGGCAGGTGGTCCCTTGGCTGCCCCGGGCACTGAGCTGTGTCTCTGCTCACCAGGGGCACGGGGAGGGGACCTGTCTCAGGTGCCATCTGAGCAGGGAGCCTGGCAGTGGCTGTCTCTGGCCAGGCATGGGCACAGCCCGAGTTCTGGAGGGAGCTGGGGAGAGCATGCTGAGAAAAATAATTGAAAATGAACCACACTGAAAAGCAATCAAATTCCTCCTTGGGATTTCATTCTCAGAGCCAGATTTTAGCCTGCCTTGGTGCTGCCTTGCCAGGGCACAGAGCTTGGCCCAGCTCCATGCCCGGGGAGGCTTGACTACTTTTCTGAGGAAACAGCATATGAAGCCAGAGTCTCATTGCTTTTATGCCTAAGTAAATGCTCTGCTTTTGCAACAGAGTCCTTCCTGATTTATAAATGTGTCCATGACAGAAAACAGGCAGAGAAAGGCTCCACAGCTGCTGACTCTGCTCCCCGGGCGCTCAGCAGAGGCCCTGGCAATGAAAGATAACAGGGTATCTTTACTGGGGGCATCACTGCTTCTTTGGGGATCCTGCCCGTGCTGCCAGCTGCAAGGGGCAGTGAGCATGAGGAGGAAGAGTGTCATCCCACTCTGGCATCTAGGAAGTGCAAAATGCCACTTTTGGAGCACTCCCCCCTTAAGAGCACTGGGGATGTGTCCTAAATGCTTCCCTTGCTGTGTCCTAAATGCTATTGCAGTGAGATCACTTGGAACATGACCTTGGGTGTTTGACTTGGTCTCAAGGATGTGCTCTTAAAGAAAATGTGCTATGTGTGTATCTGTTTATCTGTATGAGTATTTCTGTGATGTCTAAGCAGAGCAACAGTGATAGTGTGAGCTCATCAAGGAGAAGGAAAGCTGTTGAGGACAGTGGGAAGCTTTGTTGTAGCTCAGTGTGAGAAATGCCCAGCCTGAGCTCTGCTGCACTGGGGTGTTTGTTACAGCACACACCTCAGCCTTGGCTTGTGCTGAGCCCATCAGCATCCATCTGAAGGCTCCCGGGCCATAAATCCTGCAGCGTGCTCTGACAGTATCTGGGCACTACAGAGTGAGTTAAGAATGGACTGACACTTCCAAGACAGTCCCTTGCTGTTAGTCGAGCACTGTTTCATATGAAAAATACCTTCAGAATGGCTGCTTCTTTCTCAGATAACAGACCTGTCTACCCTCAGAAGTGACAGCTCCATCCCTTCCACTTCAGAAAACAGAGGGTGTCATTAAAATGTTGACATTCACCAAACATTTGTTAAATTCATCACAGTTTTCCCCGTCCCCAGTACAGGAATACCACAAAGAGAAAACCATAAAAGTAAATACCAAGGTCTGGTAAATGTCAACATTTTAATGGAGCCCACACTGTCAAAGATCTCCCAACCAACCATTTGCTCAAGAAAAATGTCATCACTTCTTTCCTGCTCTGGTTCTGGAAAATGGGTAGAGATGTTTTACTAAAATGAGGTGTTCAGAGCCCCGAGGTGAGAGTCCCCACATCTGTGCTCTCATTACAGGACTTCTCTTCCCCCACAGATGCATCTATCAAGAGGGGTAGGCAAGAATGCAGCAATGAAATGAGATTTGCTGGCTGCTGTGGGACTTGCTGCAATATTCTCTGAAATCAGGGGAGTTTTGGAACCAGGTCCTCGTGCTCCACGCTGGTGCTGCAGCCTGGGCTCAGGAGTGACGAGGCTCTGAGTTCTTGCCTCCTTCCAGATGGCACTAAATGCAGAGTGGTTTGGGACTAAAGAGAAGCACTCAGGGGCACAGGGGTCTCAGAATCACCAGCTCAGAGCTGGAAAGGACAGGGCATGGCAGGAAATCTGTGCTAGAAGAGAGCACCCACAGAAGGGAAGCAGAAAACCCCATTCTGTGTATTTCCTCCCAGGTTTTCTTGGTCTTCTGACATAACTGTGAGGATCATTTGTGATAAATCCAGATTTTCCTCTATAACAGATTTTTGGTTGCCCAAAAAAGAGAGAATATGAACCATTCAAGTGCACCCTTTGTCTCTAGCTGTGAACATTGAGGCTGCAGGATCCCAACTGCTAAGAATGCTTTCTGACACTGATTGCTAATTACACAGCCCCTTATCAAAGGACATCCATCCTCAGAAGAAAGGGAATCCCATCATTTAAAGGGCCAGTCTTCATTAAATATAAATGAGAAGATAGCAGTAATCTGTGTTCTCTTAGCATGCATCACATCCCACGGTGATTTTTTTACTGATAAAACATTAAACTGATTGCATCCTGGTTTGTTCTGCATCAGCCACACCGTGGGTAATGAAGTGTAATGAAGAGGAATCGTGTGTGTCTCTTCATCCAAAGCCAAAGATTTCCTTTCTGTGGAAACACTGCTTTGCAGAGGTGATCATTACCAGTGATTTCATTGATCTGCCTGTCTTCAGGAGTTAGACTTGGGTAGCGGGGCTAAAAGATGGTGTGGGTGTCCTGCTCAGCTCAGAGCCGAAGAAATACACGGTGTGCTCTTGTGTCCAGAAGTGTGTAAGAAATACAGCTCCAAACAGGGATGCTTGCTGGTTGGGAAGCCAGATCCAAAGCAGAATTCAAGCAGAACAAACCACGTCAGCTCTGTGCAGCCTGGGGAGGTGTCAGTCCCCTTGCTGACCTCTGTCCTTCTGCAGGCTGCATGGAGGACCCTCCTCTGGAAGCTGAGGCATCCCACTCCCCTCTTCTCCAGCACCACTGCTGCAGCCAGGGCAGCCAGGCTTTGGTACTCAGTCCCCACGGGAGTGTTGATTAATAATGGCTGAGAGGGAAAGTTAGCACTGCAGAAAATGAGAGTAAATGAGAGCCCTTTGTACATGAGAGTCCTGGGACCTGCACTGATTTCCAGTGACATTTGTGTGTGTGTGGCTGCAGCCAGCCCCTCAGCATCCACGGCTCCTGCTGCAGCACACAGGGGTGCTCTGGAGACAGGGATTTGTGGAGTGTAGATGTCATGGCTGGGAACCATGCAGGTCCCTCCTGAAGGCATGACAGGACAGGATGGATTCCTGTCCAAAGCAGGACCCAGATCTGGGGCATGAGGGAACAGAAGCTGGGCAGAAGGCTCTGAGCTCAGGGCACAGCTTGCCCACTGCTGCTACTTAATTATTTATAACAGAATTAATATCACAGAAGTAATATAAACATACTATAATATTCATATAATTAATATAAATATAGTATAAATAGAATTAATATTGTATAAATAATATCAATATACTGCAATATAAATATAATTAATATAATGTAAACAATTCGTTAATATAATAAATAATACGTTAATATAAGTAAATAAGTTAATAATCATCTGTGTTACGTGCATGTAAGCAAACCTCACTAAAATTCATTGTGACAGATACTAAAAAAACCCCAAAACAATCTTTGGAAACTGGAATTGGAATAATTACAAGTTTTGCTGGTGACCTTCACTGAATTGGTTGCAAGTTGAAATCCACAGAGGCAACATTTTGCAAGCAGCCAAATGCTGAATGCTGGTTGTGATTTTCAAGGCGTGTGATTAGCTTAATATTTATATTTTATTTTACCTCTGATTAGCTGTAGGTGGAATTTGAAAGCTGGCATTTTGCAGTCAGGGTAGCTAGGAATATTGAAACCAGAGCATAGATCTCTGAGGAGGGCAGACACTTAGCAGGTTTGAGACATATAGTTAATAGGCTTGTATTTGGAATTTACTACTCTATGATAATATTTTATTTTTCAGCTTTTAGATATTGGGGAATAAATCTGCAGATAGTCCTTTAGGGGAAAAAAAAGTAAAAATTGCTGAGTAGTGAGGAGATTTTTTACACTGTTGTTCCACATGGCCAGGATGTCTTTGCTGGGTTTCAGCTGGTGTGATGGAGTCCCTGTGTGTGAGGAATTCCTCTGCTCTGGACTGAGCTGTGCCCTGCCCAGCTCCTGCAGAACAGAAAGGAGGGGTGATATATGGCTGTGTGGAAATTATCTTGGAAAGACATATGTTTTGCCCTCGATTTAAACAAGCTCTCCTACTAATGCAGAGAATGGGGGCTGACATGATTTCCAGCAAGGTATTTATAGAAGTGTTTGAACAGACCTTCCAATAATTAAACCAGAGTATAGGTTATGTTAGAGTGAATGGAGTCAATTTAGTCCATCATCATTTTTAGTGTTGCAAATTACCATAACAATGACAACCATGGCTGTCGCTGACTGGAGCAGGAGCAGTTCATCACTGCAATTAATCATTATTAATACATAATTCATCATGATCAATCATGCTTGACTCTGGGATCGTGGTGGGCTTATATGAAATGCTATATACAAATATACAAGGGCATTGCTAACCACCCAAAGGCTGGGACACCAGGCCCCCATTCTCCATGTGGATGCAGTGTCAGGAGCTGTCACTGCCACGTGTCTCACCTCATTAGGGCTCTTTACTAGAAATTAATCCTGACAGGTGAGAGATCCCAACTGCTCCTGAGAGATGCTCTGCTCCCCCTTTGGAGGGAATATCCCCGGGGATCCTCCAGACCTCATGCTCAGCATCTAAAGCTGGGGGGAGAAGGAAAGGGATGAGGGGATGCTGGGAGTGGTGCTGTGTGTCCCAGCCACCACTGCTCAGGATGGAGCCCAGCTCTCCTGGGATGCTGAACACCTGCTGCCCCTGGGGTGTGGGGATCAGTTCTGGCTTTTCTCTGCTGTTTGTGTGCTGCTGGAGCTGGGCAACTGGCTGGATCTCAGCCTGTGACTTCAGACACACGTTGCACCCCAAAACGAATCTACTTATTGTGAATGGAAAGCTCTATTAGAGAGTTTTTTCCTTAAAGAGTGAAAAGCAAATATAGATTTCAATTTAAATAGATTTAAATATTTTAGTTTGCTTTAAGGAAAGCAGGAGAGAACACAGTGTGCATATCTGTAAGGAACTGCAGGAATATTAGTTCAGAATGACAGTTGGTTCAGCAAGCAGTGCCCAGAGAAAGCCAGAAATTAATACAATTAAAGCAAAGTGCTGGAGTTTGATATCCACATGATTCTGGACAGGAGCTGAGGACCCAGTGGATGCTTCTTCATCTCATTGAATTCTTCTTGCTGTACAAAGTGAAACAACAGCATTCCATTTACCTTCCACACCATACCCCGTTTCAATTCCCTTACAGCATTCCAGTTTATGGGTGATTTTTTCCATTTAACTCTTGGAATGCAATAATCCACAAGAAGAAAGCTCTTCCATTGCTGATACAGCTCATCCAGGTTCACATAGTATCCATGAGTTAATTCAATGCAATTTTGAGCTCAATGTCAGCAGTTTAGGGCTGGTTTATTTTATATGCCTACATTTATGCACATTAATAGCCATGTTTTGTCACATGATTTATCATTCTCCATTACCACATTTTGCTTTTAGCCTAATTTACTATCCCCACTTTTAACACTCTGTGCAGAATGAGCCTCAGCCAGGCCCTTGCCAAACACCTTCTCCCTCTGGGTCTCACTCTACCTGAAGAGAGTGGTGTTAGATGATTTAGTTCAGCAAGTCTTTCACAGACTGCAGAGGTTAAAAACCTTTTCCTCCATTTCTGGTAATTTGTGGTGCTTTTCAGAGCTGGCAGATCCCTCCACACTGACAGGGTCTGAGGCTGCAGCCAGAGTGACTACAGTTCAATTAAATCAAAAGTGTGGCAATGTTCTTCATAGTGCAGGCAGTTTGGAAATGGGAACTTGGGCATTTGCATCCTCATTCCAAACTTTCTGCCTCCTAATATGTTCTATATGTTGCTGTGCTACAGGAAACATTCCAGTGAATTTAGATCATCAAAAACTAATGTGGTCAATTATGGGTCAAAGAGTGTTTATGAGAAGACATCAAACAATGGCAGAGTGAGAGAGAAATTTCTTCCTCTCAGATAATTGGAAACTGAATCACTATGAAAATCAGGCTCTTGCATTTCATCTTTCATTGTCTTCCTTTTTCTGGCAACAGAATTGTGTGGGGTTTGAGTCTAAATTCTGAGCTTAGGTACAGCTTATTTTGCATTTCATAGTTTGGAAGTTCTTATGGTTTATTTGTTTCCATAAAGACTGATGTAGCAAGAGAAAAAGCTGCTTTCTCACTGAGGTTTGTACTCTCTCCATACTAACTGATTATATAGTTGAACTCTGCAACCTGTTTATCTTCCTGCAAGAAGCAGAAATGACTTTGTCAGGAGCTGCAGTCTGTGCTGGACTGCACAGTGCTCTGTGCTGGCTGCATTCTGAACACTGATCTCTTCTACCATCCAATATTTATGTTCATTTCGACTGGTATCCTCATTTGTCATCCCCACTGCCCTTGGTGATGGTAGAAATTTGCTGTACTGTGGCTTCCTTTAAAGGACACCCAGGCTTGGAGGGAAAGCAGAGGGGAGAAGTCATCTGGAGGCACGGGCTCCAAATTGATGTGTCAGGAAAGAGCACCCAAAGCTGCTGTTGCAGCAGAGTGATCCATGGGCCTCCCGTGGACCTCTGCTTAGAAATCACCTTCCTTATGGAGCATCAGGCAACTGTCCTGTCAAAACTACTGCCTCCAGCCTGAGCTGCCAGTGCCGTGGAGGGCACCCTGGAAAACCAAACTGGAGCAGTCTTGGGAAGCAAAGACTTTTCCCTCCCCAGACAGGGTCCCAGAGGCAGCTCTCCTGCTGCTCTCCCTGCACTGCTGCAGCTCCACCTCAGCAGGCAGGTGCTGTTTGCCCCTGTCTAGCCTGTCAGCCTGCATCTCTACAGAGCTCCAGCAGGCCCTTTTCCTCTCTCCATTTCCAGCAGGGAGGTATTTGAAGTAAGGTTCAGTGTGTGACAGGAAGCAGATGAAATAATAAAGCATCCTTCCAGGCTGGATGAAGTTATGGTAAAGATCTCGTGAAGGAAAGGGTAATTACAGGGGGAAAAAAAATGTTCTGCATTGCCTATTCTTCAGCATTCAACCTGCTGAAAAAGAGTCACCAAAATTATACTGTAGCTGCAACATTTCTGTATGACTGGCCCTGATTATCTGACACTTACTTGGTCAAATTGACAACATCTCTTAAACAGATAAGAAAACGTTTTGCAATATACAGATAATAACCTTGCCCCCTAGACCTCTGGTTGCAGAGATAATGATTTGAGGCTTGCTAAACATTTCATCCATGTTTCCAACTTCTGCAAGCTGTTTTTGTTCTGAGAAGGAGCTTGCAGGGTTCAGCAGTGTCCCTCCATCTCATTACAGGCAGGGAAAGCAGGCAGGCAGGCACCCTGTGTCAGCTACAGCTCTTCAAAGAGCAGCTGAAAGCAGGAGAGAGCTGAGTGACTGACAGCAATTCCAGGACTTCCAAAGAAATGGAGAGGAATGCAGCCTTGTGGGCTCCAGACAAACGTCTTGGAGTATTCTGGAGTTTGAAACTTAAACCTGAGACCATTTCCTGCTGGTTTGGGCTGGGCTAGAGTTCATTTTCTCCATAGCAGCAGCATGGGGGCCAGCTTTCCAGTTGTGCTGGAAACATGTTGATAGCCCAGGGATGTTCTCCTTAGTGCTGAGCAGGGCTCATGCTGAGTCAAGTTTTCTTCTCCTCATCCCCCCAGCAGAGAGCCTGCTAGGGGTGCACAAGAAGCTGGGAGGGGACACAGCCAGGGGAGGCAACCCCAGGGATAATCAGACCATAAATCTAACAGAATATTACATGATCACAGAGCACTTCCCAAAAGCCTTGCAGGGCATAACCCCCAAAAGGAGGGTGCTGGATGAAATGTTTACACTGGTTTTCTTGTTGCTTTTCCCAGTCCCACCCCCCCAGGAAGTTTTGTAACCTGGGTGATTTTCAGTCTCATGAGCTCAGTGAGGAGGATGCAGTCGAGGTGAGGTGTGGATGCTGCAAAGCTGAGAAACGAAGACTCTTCCAAGCCAGCTTTGCTGCTGAAGGACACTTTGCCCTGGAAGCTGTGCTCTAAATCTCCAGGGCCTTTGCTCAGTCTGTACTGCAGGTTATTTTCTTGCCTTTTCCCTCTGCTGTGCTGGATGCATAAGGGTCACTTTGGAAGAAAAAGTTATTGAGTGTTTAATGTTGGACAAAATTCTTGCATTTTAGGATATTAAAAGTCCTTCATTTGTCCCTTCCAGCACTGATTAGCAGGAAGGTCAGACTGACCCTGCCTGGTCTCCAGGACTGCACTGTTGGCTCCTTCAGCTCTTCCTAGGCTTTCTAAATCACCCTCAGACCACTGTGTGGTGCTTCTTACAGTCTGTTTGCAAAAGCAGCAGACCCTCCTGGTGCATTGCCAGGGACTGGGCTGGGAGGAGTGTTAAAATGATAGAAATTATTGTGTCCAGTAGGAAGGTCTAAATAATAATAATAATTATAATAACGGTGCATGATAATGAGTTAGTAAATGATCAGTTGTTGTACAAATCAATATGAAAAAGGCCTGTGTGGTAAAAAGAGCAAGAGAATAGAAATAAATAAACTGGGAACAGAAATAAAAGGGAAGACAAAACAGCTAAAGAAGGCACTAGAAGGTGGCAAGCACTGTACAACTTCAGAGACGTGCGGCAAGGTAGAGGCAGAAAAACACCTTGAAAGAGTAAAGAACAGGAAAGGTACAAGAAAAACTAGTAATGTTAATGTGGCACAGGAAGGAGAACAACAAGTCTAATATGAAATAAGGTCTAGAAGAAAGTCAGGTATCTAAGTGTATCAAAGATAACAAAGAATCATCAGAGAAATGAAATATTGAAGAGAGCTGCAGGAAGTGAGAGGATAAACAAAACACAGAAACACTTTGAGGGTTTGAAAGATTTTTTTTGTGTCTTCCTCCTTATTAAGCCTCATCATTAACAGGTATAGTGATTTATCTTATTTATAGTAACAACATTCTGCTGCTGTAAAACCTTCTCCAGCACTATAGCAGTAAATGCTGAAAGCTTCAAGAGAGCAGTGCAGGGTAAAGCCACACTCATCCTTTGTTTTCTCTCCTTCCCAGTGATGCTGACCCCTTGGAATTCAGGTCAGTGCTCCTCTGCTGAGAGGGTACTGGGTACTCCCCAGCACCTTCATGGCACAAGTGCCAAGCAGAGTGCCAAGAAGCCCATTGTGGTGATAACTGATAAGGAGAAGAGGAAAGCAGACAATTAGGGAGCTCGTGTTTGAGGTTCAGTGATGAAGATAATGGGATTAGTACTATAAAATAAAATAATAATGAAAGAAGGCAGTGGCTGATACAGGGAAGAGGAGAGGATAGATTGGGGCAGTGGGAATAATGGGAATAGGGGCTGAATGCAGGAAATATGCATGCAAATGAGCCTTGTGAGAGAGCAACCAGGAGTGAGATGTATCCTGCTGTACCCCCATGTCAGCTCTGACAGTAGTGGTGATTAGTGTGACTTGGTAATTGATGACAAGGAGCTCCAGCCAGAGCAGAACTGTCTGCACCAAAGTCCTGTGACAGTATTACTTAAAACTCAATTAGTTCAAATTACAGAGATGTAGCTGAATAAGCAATATTATGAGCTGTGACTCACAGGCATTCACTCTGGGAAGGTAATTCAGAATCTTCTAACTAGGAGGTAATAGCCAGCAGGAGCACATGCACAATTTATGGCTCTCATTTAAAGGGGACTGCTTACCACATAATAGCTCCTTTAAAAATGAGAGTACTTAAGTCTGTTTTAACACCTTTCTGGACACTGAAGAAGCTGCATTAAATCAAAATCATCTTTGCAAGTGGTGGAACTTGTGCATTTCACTCTTTATTGGACAGCAGATGGATGCAGCATCACCGACACAGCTCTGAAGGGCTGGGTGGCTTTACTTGAAGCAGCAGGTGGGCTGTGCTGTACCAGAGCCACTGTTTGAAGCAGAGCAGAGTTTCTGAGTGCATGGTTTCACCCCACAGAGCTTCATGCTTACACTTCCCACCTCGTGTTGAGGAGCTACACCAACCACCTGCCCTAAAACAGGCTGGCTGTTCTTCATCACCCCATCCTCCCTCCTCTACAGCCACTCTGGCAGCCATAGCTCAGCATTAAAATGCTGGAAATGAGTGTAAGACTGCTGGAGAAACTTTGCTGTTGTGCAAAGGATGAAGACTCTGCAGATGGAGAGCTCTGCTCACAGCCCAGTGCTGCTAACCTGGGAGGGAGGAGGTTTGGGATATGCTCTGCTGTGATCCACTGCTCCAGTGGCTCACAAACTCTGAGGAGCTCATGCATTTTTCAGCGTTGACTACCCCTGTTTTGCAGGTGATGAATTACAGCCTCTTTTTGCAGCTATGACACTCTCTCTAATTGTGTTTCCTCGAATTAGCTCGGAGCCCTGAGCAGCTCTGGCATCAGAGAGACAGCCCAGCAGGAGTGGGGACTGTCTTGCCCTTGCAGTAGGGCAGAAATAAAGGCTTTTTCTGAGCTGCTTGTGAACAGACAGGCAGCTCCTCACCTAAAGCCAATCAGGAGAGACTGACCGACTTCAGGGAGGCTGTGCATGTTGCCATCAGCTGAGGATCTGGCTGGAAGTATTATTAAATTATGTATTTCAGTTTTACAAACAACCATGTCCTGCTGAGCTGATGTTGCCTGATTCACGGGGCCTGTTTTGCCACAGAGGGCAGTTGATGGGCAAGAGAAACCAGTAGTGAAATCATTAAAACCCAATTAGACAGAAGCACACCAGAAATTGACCCGTGATTCTCCCTCTCTCCCTTCTGTGCTTCACCATGTGCTGCCCATCCCCACTGACAGGGAATTCTCCTCCCAGCCCACCTTGCCACAGCCTGCTGAGGGGAGCAGCAGTGGAAAAGCAGATTGTCTCCCTGAAAATGGGGATCCCATCTGCAGGAAAAAACACTGAGCAAAAGCTCTTTGAAACTAACACAGTCGTCCTCCAGCACAGTGTATTTTCAGACCACTTTGTCATAACTTGTTTTAGCCACCTGGTCCAGAAAAAGGCAAGCAGTAAGTGAGCTAGCAGGATGCATGTGGCTAACTGTGGGTTTCTGTTTATGCTCAACCAGGGTTTTTATTGCATGTTTCTCAAAGCTTGGATGTGGCCCTTAGTGCCACGGTCTAGCTGGGTGTCCTGGTGTCAGCTCTTAGGTTGGACTTGATTTCCAGCCTCAGCAATAATAATTTGTAATTCTGTATGCCATGGGTGGTGTGTCACAGTGGAAACACTAGGGCTGTATTTGTAAACACTAAGTTGTGTAGTAGAAATGTACCAGCTCTGTTAGGTCATAGGAAAGGAGAAAAGGAAAAAAAAAAAGGAAAATAAAGATGAAAAAGTCTTTGTATGCAAAAAAAGACTGCATCTGGTCCAGGCAGGTGGCTGTGGGGAGAATGCCCAGCAGCAGCAGCTTGCTTTGCAGCCTTGGGGACACACAGCTGGACATGAGGGAGTCCCTGCTTCAGCAGCTCACTGTGCCCCCCCAACCCAGCACCCAGCAGCAGGAGGTGAAAGGTGGGTGCCCTAAGCTGGGTGCCCCTGGGCTGAGCGGGGCCCGGCTGCACCCCCAGCCTTCCCTGCTAGCAGGCGGGGGCTGCCTGGGGAGCTGCGGGTGCCCGCTGGAAGGCCCGTTCGGGGTCTCTGGCGGGTCACAGAGGCCCAGGTGCCTCCACCCCGTTAACCAGCAGCAGCTGAGCGGGTCACAGAGGCCAAGGTGCTGCCCGTTAAGCAGCTGCAGCTGAGGCGCCCTGAGCGCGGCCTGGCCGCAGAGGAGAGGCCTGAGGCGGGGCCTGGGGTGGGGCCTGAGGAGAGGCCTGAGGCGGGATCTGAGGCGGGGCCTGAGGCACCTTCCAGAAGCTTCTAGGCCGCGGCTTGTGTTGGCGGCCGGAGTGGAGCAATCGGCGCTTCGGAAACCGGTAAAGTTTCGTGTTTTCTGTTCCTTCATTTGTATATTAATTGGCGCTGCGGTGTTTTGTTAAATTGCTCTCATCGCGGCCTTCTCTTCCCTCCCGCTTCTTCTCCCCACAAGGCGGGGTGGGTTTAGCTCGTTCAGCCGGGTTTAGCTCTGTGTTTTAGGGCAGGGAGCACAGTGATCACACCCCGGGTGAGCTTGAAATGTTCATGGGTTCTTTTTTTCCTCTTGTAACAGCCTGTTAGTTTGTTGTTTTGTTTTGTTTTTCATTTCCCTGTCCCTCAAAGTGGCACTTTTTAGAGCTAACTAGTGGCCAGGCATCTCGATTAAGTGATAATCTTTTCTCGGGCCTTACATTGTTGTTACCAATAGTTTGCAAAATATCACCTTGCCTTTCAGATTTAATTTGTTGCAGTGAAATGATGACAAACCCTGGTAAAAGTAGAGGAATGGTAGCAGAAAAACAAAGTAAATTTCAGCTGTATTAACGGAGTTTGCCAAGGTTTGAAAGTTACAAATAATTACTACTGAGTCTTACCTTCTCACTAATGAATCTTGACACCCTGTGGGTAACCTGGACTTGTTATTCTTATTTTACATGCGGGTTGCTAATTTAATATCCCACCTCAGCTCAGCTACAGGCTCTTTGCAGTTCTCCAAGGAGAAAAAACTAAAGACTGAACTTTTTTTCACACTCCTCATTTTCAAAATCGCTGAAGCCTAAATTTGGTCTCTGCTCCTCACTTCGTCACAGGCTGTAAATAAAGACTTTGGTCACTTGAAAACTTCAGAGCAATGATTTCCCAACTCTGCCTTCTTTGTAATAATAACAACTGCAGAAGGTGTTTGAAACCCCCTTTAATCAGAGAACATTTGCTAATGGTGCTGGCACTGACGTTAACTGGTTTTATGTGCTCCTTTGTGATTTTAAGTACCTAGAAGTGCCCTTGCTGTGCTGGAATCTGCCTTAACACGAGGCCGTGTTGGTGCAGCATGTTTTCACCCTATTTCACTGCTCCTTTAGGCATTTCGAGATCCATGCTTTTTGATGGTGACATGTATTAGTGTGGTGAAGAGAAAGACAAAAGGGGAATTATTAGTAATTATTGCTGGTAGACTCTGAATGCGGGGAGAAGCGTGAGGAAGATTTGGCAGATCTTTCTCAGTGTTCTTTCCGAAGTGATACAGCATTTAAGGTGCACACGATGATTTTGCTAGGAGCAATAAATGGCATCTGTGCCACCTGCCGTGCAAAATGTGCCCGTGAGCTCCTTCCCACAAGCGATTTCTCGGCTGGGGGCTGCTCAGAGGGTGTGTAGCAGTCTCCAGCATGGGTGAGTGAAGTCAGGGCAGGCTGCTTCCATCCTCTGCTGCTTCAGGCACCTGATGTGTGAAGGGCAAGGTGTCTGATCCCTCACTGCCCATCTGTCCCATCTATTCTGCATCCTACCCACTAAACTCCACAAACTGAAACGTCTCTTACTCAGAATTGGCATTTTCCTGCTACACAAAACCCATTGTGCGTTGGAATCCGACACAGTTTTGATTATAAATGTGTTTCAAGCTGGTTTTCTTCTTTCTTGGCATCCATCAGGCCGTGGTGGCTGCAGGCAGCTGCATGTTCCTCCTGGTGCAGCTGGGGGTGGCCTGGCATGCTGTTCTCCAGCCTTGCCTGTGTCCCCTTCCGTGGCTGGTGTCTGCCCTTGCACTGCATGTTCTGTGAGCACTCAGCTCCCCTGGGGTGCCCAGCAGCTGCTGGTTGGTGAGGGGTGGCAGTGGCAGGTGAAATTAGTCCTGCCAGTGTTTCTCAGATGCCTCTGGGTTGTGGCTGTTGGTGATGCAGGAGCTGCTGGGAGGAATTCCAGTTAGAATGAGACCTTGCTAACTGGTCCATCAGCTTGAAAAACTCACATTTGTTCTTTGCAGTGGGAGTTGTCATGGTCACAGGCATGTAATGCATTTACTGCTGCTGTTGTCTGAAAGTGCTCCTTGCCAAAGGTACACCAATATATATGCTTCAGATTTGTCATGGTGGATGGTCTTGGTGTCCGAAATACTTGCAAACATTTCAAAGGAATGTCATTTTAAGAACTGTAGTTTAAAATTTCTTTTTATGGAGATGAGGAAGAGACCGTGACTTATGGAGGGTAATAAAATGCTGTCCACAACATTCTCTATACAGCTCAGTATTCTGGATATTGTTGGCTGTTGTTGGTTGTAGGCTGTCACTGTAGGATGCTGGGTAGAAGGCTGGCTGGCCTTCATCCTTCATACACCTGGCCTGGGTCCTTGGCTGAGCCTCTGGGCATTATATTGTTCTGAACTGCTGCTCAGAAATATACACCATCTGATAGAAAATTGACTCTTTTGTGGGCCTCTGTTAAAGAATGTAAATGAATGCTGCACAGACATTAGTATCTGACAAGAAGTCAGGAGTGAATTCACTTCAGTGAATTCAGTGATGAATTGCACTGTTGGATATAGAAATATTTAAAATCAGAAGTTTTGGGTTTTTTTTTTAATGGAATACTCAACTTGTAAGAAAAAAGCATTTAAAAAAGGCAAATAAATTCTGGGCAGGATCATTTTTACCCTCTGGTTTCCTCAGAACTGTGAAGTGCTGGGTACCACTTTTGCTCTGCTCCTCTGCCTCAGCAGTGAGATGCCTCCTCAAAAGCAGCTCCCAGCTTCATACAACTCCACACAGTGTCTGACACCATAAACCAATTGGAGAACCCCCCAACAGCCAAATCTGCCTCCACTATCTCCTCCCTCCTGTGTAGCTGTAGGGGAATCATCGTGCCCCAGGTAGCTGTGCAAGCATACAGATGGTTTTTAGTCACAGAACTAATTATTTTATATATATATATTTTATAAGCAATGCTGTTTGGATGGGTGCCTGTTTGGGTAGTGTATCTTTGCAGTAAGGAGGGGAAAAAGAAGGGGAAGGTGAACAAGGAGCTGGAGGATCCTATATATTGAATATTGCACTAAATACTAGTGAAGCAACATCACTAAGTGGTGGCTTCCCTATCCAGTACATCAAGAGTTTTCACTGCTTCCAACTGCTTAATTTCTTAGCATTTTCTCAACTTGTAAATTCTTATTGATGTAGAGCGCAGAGAGGAAATTCAGATTTCTTTTTAAAATTAGATTCCTAATGGTTGGGAGAGCACAGCATAAAGAACCATGGCTAAACATCTTGTTGCAGGATGCTTTGTCTCAGAAAAGCATGGGCAGTGGAGTGTTCACAGGAAGCTTTAAAGTCTGCTTTAAAGAATGCTTTGTGGAGTATCTATGTATGTAATGTTATTCTGTATTGATTGTAGATAAAGATCAAGATACAGTGATTCACAGTTTTATAGCCTGCTATAAGCAGAAGAAAAGCTTGATGTTCTTCAAGTAGTTTTGTGTTGCTAAGGATATATTTTATGGTCGTAGTCCAACTGAGTGATCATCAAGGAATGAATAAGTGAAGCCGTGTTATTATTCATCAGATAGCAGTCCCTTGCCAAGGGGAGACAGAAATCATCTTTCATAAAGGCTGCCATGTGAGGATTTAGCTGCAGCAATCTGAATAGGCACAGACTGAATTAGTAAGTGGCTGGTATTCAGTGTCTGTGAAGAGACACCTATTTCATGCCCAGCTCCACAGTCTTATCTGGGGTCAGGTTTGTCTGCTGCCCATTGTCTGCCTTTCAGCTCAGTTGTGATCATGAAGTTGAAGCTTTGTAGTGAAAAATAATAGAAACTTGAGAGTAGAAGAGCTAAGATTGAAGCTGTCAAATGAATCTGAACTTTAAGAAGTTGTGAGTGGCTGCATCTTTGAGCAGCAGGGCTGCCAAGTTTGGTGTGGGCCTGTGTGAGCAGCTGGGTGTCCCTGCAGTGTCCTCCTCTCCAGCTCTGCTCCAGTTAAACCACCCCTGCTGCTGGGGCTCATTCTCCATTGCTGTCAATGCCAGGTGTGTTTATTATGTGGCTGTAACAGACTTTTAATTAAACTAAGTCCTTTTACTCTTTCCCCAAGTGTATTTTCTCCTATTGTCCTGCATTTTACCTTCCCTTGACTAAGACACCGAGGGGTTTGTTGCCATCCTGTATCTCACTTGTTCTCTTGCTGGTTTCAGTGTGATTTTTGCTTCTGGCCAGAAGTCCCAGACACTGAGTGTGGCTGTGACTTGCAAGAGCCTTGAAGTCTTTTCTGAGCTGTGGCAGGATCCCCAAAAAAACAAAATCCTGAGCTCATCATCTTCCAAGGAAGGCACTTAGCTTGGAAGAATGATTATGGGGAAGCTGCTGTCCTTAAGAATCTCAGGAATTTCCCAACTAGAGATGTTTACCTTCTGAGATGCTAAAGTGCTTTGAGATAGTTGAGCAAAAATGGTATGTGATGGGGAATTTATTACTGTGATAAACATTGACAGCTTTCAGAAAATTAGAATCAGTGAGTGAATTTTTAGCAGTACATATCTTAAGAGAAATGCAAATTACATTTAACTTGTAATAGGATGCTTAATTACACTGCTTATCTTCCATGAAACGTTTCAGAGTAATTTGTGTATAAAATGCAGTGTCCACGGGAAAGGAAGATTGATCCAGGGAATACTAATGATGCCCACTTTAATCAGCTAGCCAGTGCTACTGGAATGTGGCCCATTAAGAAGCCACTTGCTCAGCGTGCCCATCCCAGCACTGACTGTCCTAACATTTAGTCAACAAGTTAAAAGTCACCTAAGATAGGTTTTGTTTTTCCCTGAGCCCGCTTGTATCTGAAAGGAAACTAACTTCTCTGAAAGTCATTCAGACTGTTCGTAGTTGAGAGAAAATAAACAAACAAAGGAGCAGGATGCAGGCAATCTGGTGCAATTAATAGCAGAGCTGTCAGGGGGGTATATTACCATACGATGAGCTGACAGAGCTGTTCAAGGGCTAAACCTAAAGTTTCCACTCCCGAGGAGGAAAGTGACATTTACACTGATTCTCATTTCCTTTTCAGTCACTGTTGTCTTTTATGAAAGGTGAATTTATTTTGGTATGTGGGTAGAGGAGAAAGGAAAAAAAACCAACCCACAATCCTGTTCTTTTCCTTGAAAGAGACAAGTTAGGATTTTTAAATTACAGTGGCTGAAGCATTAGGGAAAATAGAAAGCTCCCAGCAAACACCAACCAGCTGCTTCTGCTGTATATTTAATGTGTACAGCTCTATTAGCTGGGTTTATTAATACATCTGCAGGTACCCTGCAACGGGGCCAGATGGCTCAGGAGGGGATAATGGCATCAGAACAGGTCAGAAGCAGTCTTCTGAGGGGTGTGCAGTGACCAGCAGGGATGACTGCAGAGAGGGTCTCACTCCAGTGCCTGAACCTGTCACCAGTGTGTCTCCCATGTGAGCAGGAGGCCCCAGGCCACGAGAAGTGACAGGTATGAGGCAGGTGCTGTGTTCTGAAAACAACATATATTAGGGGGAAAAAAGTAATAATAGGTGCCAGGCTGTGTTTGTTTCTCTGCTTCCCTCTTCTGAAAGTTTAGAAGTGGTTTGTTGCTTTGAATTTATGAGCTATGGAAACTGGTATTATTAGGTGACAGCAAGCAAAAATGGGAGAAGTTATGGTACTGCAGCCTTAATAAAGCTGGTATAAAATGAGTTACACAGATGCAATGCAAACTTGCTCCTGCTTTCTCAGTCTGATGGAGCCATAAAGACTCGTGGAGATGTTCCTATGGCCAGAGCTGCATGAACTCAGCTTAATGGTCAGTGTGTGCTGGAGGAGTGTGGATCTGAACCCCATCATGGGGTATCACCCTGTCACTCAGGGCACTGTGGCAGAGCCCTTGCATCCCAGTAAAATGGGTGTCTCATGGCCTTCAGTCCTTTCAGCTGCTTTTGGAATGAAAGGTGTGGGGCTGCCCTGTTGCAGGGGTGCCCCCGAAGGCCTCTGATGTCCCTGCTGAGGTGTACTGTGACTCAGGGCACAGATGGGGTGTGAAGGGCATTGCTGCAGTGTGAGCACAGACTGCATGCCTTGGCACCCAGCTGGGGGGTGTCACTGCCTCACATTGCCCCACTGTAGCTCTGGGGTGTGCCTGGAAAAGCTGTTGAGGGTGGGCTAGGGAGGGATCCTGTCACCAAGACAAGCACGTGTCTGATGTCTCTGTCTCTTGCAGCACTCAGGTTATTTGTACCCTGCAGCTGGGTTTGCAATAAATCACTGATGGCCATGCAGTGCAACAGGGGCCTGTGCTGTACTGCAGATAATCCCCCAGTCTCCCCACTCTGCAGCTGAAACTGAACCTCCTAATCCCCTGATGCTAATGGATGTGGCTGTCACAACCAACACAGAGTCACTTGCAATTAATTACTGTTTGGGGATTTGTTCACTTGCTGGTTCTCAGTGTGCTGGGGTTTTCTCTGTTAGGCTCCTCCTCGTGTGTGTGTGTGTGTGTGTGTGTGTGTGTGTGTGTGTGTGTGTGTGTGTACCAGCGGCTGTACTTTAGTGAAGTCAGTTGTCAAAACACAGAATTCACTGGTGCTGCACTCATTAAACCACAAGTAGCCATGGCAGGAGGAGTGCTAGGAGTGGAGGGATGTGCTAATCAGCTTGTCTCTTTTTTTGGGCCAGGAGGTGAGGTGATTAGTTGGTATGCAAATAGTTGGAATCACATCTCCAAGTGTGATTTTTTTGTAGCTGGAATTTGTTAATAAGCTAATCGACGTGTGCATTAAAAGGGATTCTTCTGGTATTTACACGTGTACAATAAATGATTTTCAATCTTTTATCAGCTTGGTTGCAATAAAGAAAAAATCAATTAAATGAAATAAAATGCCATGTTCAGTACTAGGGATTAGAGCTTGCAAAGATTTAATTTCAATAAAAATTTTCCAAGAAGAAAAGATAGACTTGGAGGATTTTTTTTGGTGGTGGTGTAACTAAGTGGCTTACATATTTTCTGATATGTTTCAGTTAATGTACATGTTCCACTTGTATGTTCATTTCCACACCTGCTGTTGTGCTCAGCAAACAAGATACAAATGTGCAAAGTTGAACTGCTTTAAAGTACCTTGTAATCTTGGCAGGATGGAGAGGTAAATGTAAGAGAGGCTTCACTGATGTGCAGCATGTTGCTAGTGAATGTGGATCTAGAGCAATGGAACTGGTGCAGAATTAACTAGCTCCAAACCAGCAGAATCCTGCTCTACCTTCCTTCCAAAAACTTTTGTTACTCCACATGAATTAAATTAAGCTGAAACACCATCCAAAAATAACCCTATTCTGCTTTCTTCATCTTCTCTCCTCACTAGACCTTGCTGGCTAATATAACAAATATAATGCACAGTGTATTTCTGCACTCTTATTTTAAAATTCATGATGATAATATTAATGGTGGTGAATGTTCATTGCTGGGGATGTAGAATTTGGAGGCCCTAGAACTGTAAATGAGTAAATAAAGAGCTTGACCCTTGTGATCCCTCAGCTTTGTACTAAATGTGATGTACCTGGGCTGGGAGCCCTTGCTGGGCAGTTCTGGGTCACTTGTCCAGGGCAGCTGGTTAGAAGAGACTGAGCTGAAAAGATTTAATTCTGTGCTGACTCAAACCAGGACAGGTGAACTCTGCTGGCTTCACAATTGCTGCTGAATGGGAGGGAAACTGATAAAGATTTGTAATTAAATATTCTGCTCACTGGTTCCTGATGACCTTACCTACTGCTGGAGTTCTCCACTCCAGCCTCACTGACATTTGTGAGGGGGGTGTGTGTATATGTGCACCTGCCTGGCCACACCTGGTGAGTGCCCACTAAACATGTCTTTTTATTTCTTTTTCTTTAGTGCCATGGTGCAGGGGCCTGGAGCAGTGTGCAGGTGCTGATCCATCTGAGCAACCTACTGATGATGTTCTCCTCTTGGTAAGTTTGGCTCTGCATTTTCCAGAGTGGGTTCAGATCTCTGTTGATGTAGCATGCAAAATCTTTGTTAAAATATTCAACCAGGGTAGGCTGAAGCAATGTTAAACTCCTGAAAGAGTCAGCATTCTCTGAGGGTGTCTTTGGGGCAGAAGAGCCAATCTCCACTGAAGATAATAAGAATTTTACTGCTGTTACTGTAGTATAATACATTATTTTAAACACATCTATGCATACACACATTCATTAACCACAGAATAAAGCTGGATTAATCATCCCAGCCAACCAAAGAGTTGCATTTCTAAGAGGTGATCCCATGACTGATGGATTCCTATTCAGTATAGTTTATATATACAATATTCAGATTAGAATTACACTGGAGGAAAGAATACTGAAAACATCATGATTGTATTGAGGTTGAACAATAACAATCCAACTAACTGCACCACTTAAATATTCATTTTATGAAAGACATTCATTATGCTCTTCAGCTGGTAAGTTTTTCTCACTTAAAACCATTCCAGTGTTCAATCTCTGATAGAACGTTGGGAAAAAAAACCCATAAAATATTTAAATGCTCTAATTTTATTTTGGACAGATGTATTGACAGTACACTTCATTTACAACCAAGCTAATAATTTTTGCCACTTAGCACTTGCAGCTCCTCTGAGGCAGAAAGTCTTTGCTACTAAGGGTTAAAATGAGAACTGCTGGGAGAGCACAGATGGAAAACTAAAAGGCCCTTAACTAGCCTAACATTTCTGAGCCTTGCCCTGAGCCATTATTCTAAGTTACAGGTTGAAAACAACATTTAGACACACTGCATGGCATCCAACACAACACACCCTCCCAGCCAGCATGGTATGTGACACCAGCAGCAGAATGGCATCAGAGGGGATCCTTGCCCATTAAGGCTTTTTAATCTCTTGGCTTGTGCTTTGCTCTCGTTCAGTGCAGCTTCCACCAATTACTGCACAGATGTAACAAGGGTAGCTGTAATTCCATGCACTTGCCAAGCCACCTATTGTTCATCAAGAGTATCTTAGAGAGCTGCTGGGGAACCCCCAGATTCAATAGATGCACACAGTACCATTTTAATAGGGAGTATTAGTTGGGCCTACCCAGCCTCTGTGCCAACAACTGTGTGTGACAGAAGGGTTACACTGCTCATCATCCATTCCATGCCTGGTGTTTTTGCAACACTGATTTATTCAGGAGCAATCATGAAGGATTATTGAAAGCACAGCCCTTTCAGCAGGGTGAGGAACAGTGCCTTCCCAAATGCAGGGTAATCAATGGTTTCTGTGCTCTTAGCAAGAACACTTTCAGTGGTACTGCAGACACAATTCCCTCTGGTTGAAGAAGTTGCTCAAGTGGAAAATGTTATTTAGCAGCATTTGGTATGAGTCTTGTGAGTCTCCACTGAGTCATTAGCAGTAGTATAAGGAGTCCACTTCAGCTGAGAACTACATTCTGGATCCTTCCTCTCAGGAGATGCTCAAGGACAGGCTGGAGGAGGCTTTGAGCAGCCTGGTGTAGTGGGAGATGTCCCTGCCCATGGCAGAGGGGTTGGGACTTTACCATCTTTAAGGTCCCTTCCAAGCCAGACCATTCTAGTTGTGTGATTGCAGGGGAACTGCCCAGTTGTGCACACAACAAGCACTGCCCTGGGAAATGGGAACCCAGTTTTCAAGTTCTCTTCTTGATTGACCCTGAGTTGTCAAGAGCATCCTCCTGTCTGAATGCTCTCCAGTGAGAGTGGCAGTTTCCTCTTCTGGGGATGTTCTGCCTTAGAGATGTTATTTATTTGCCTCAGTGCAGACTTGTGCTGAAGTCATTAGGCAGTCTGACCTTCTCACTGATGCTTCTTTCATTCCTATTGTAGAGGGGAAAAAGTAGATATCACTGTAGAAATATTTTGATTGTATCATGGTGGAAAAGGGGAGGAAAACATACACTAAATTACAGGTGGGAAGAGGAAACAATTTCTGAGAAAATCTATTTCCAGTACATATTTAACTTGGTTATCTTAGGGCTGTCTGGGTGAATGAGTATGGAGACTCTGACTAACACTTGTGTAACACTGGAGAGGGAGTTCATGTGTCCTACAGCTTTTACATCAGCCCTTTTCTGGATCCAGCTGCAGTCTGGCCCAGAAAGAGAGCAGCAAGACATTTGTGCCCTTCTCTTGCCTCCATGGCATGTCCTTCATGAGCTGACCCAGGCTGGGTCCACCAGCCCCAGGCGTGCCCCGCTGTGCCAGCTCTAGCCCCCAGGGCCAGAAGACACAGGAGGGGCTGGAATGAACAACAGCAGTGGCAGCTGGAAAGGAGAGGGGTGACCCTGCAGTGGCACTGCAGCAGGTCAGCATGGCTGGCCTCCCTCAGCACACAGACCCAAACTCACAGCACAGTGATGCTGCTGCAGCTGGAGCAGAGCAGGCAAAGGCAGCTCAGCCAGTAGCTGTTTGTCTGCATGGGGGACAGCTGGCCAGCACTGGCCCCTTGTGAAGGGACACCTGAGCTAGTTCAAGTACAGGAGTAATAGAGCCAGGCTGGTGTGGCACTGTGCCCAGACTAATTCATCTGTCTTTGCAAAGGCAGGCAGGCTGACAGGTCTGTTTTATGCAGTGCCTCAGTTGTCACTAATGAGTGCTGTGTAACTCGAGCCTCTGAATGGCACAGTAATCAATTTAGAACAGCTCTTGCACAACTCCTTGAAGTTGCAGTTCTCAGCCCTGCTAATGAAGTGAGATGAGAGTCCATCTCCAATGGCTGGCTGGCCAGAGGAAGCTTGCAACACGAGCTGGAAAACACATCTTTGTGGCTGGAAGCTGGAAGTCAGGCCAGCAGAGATGGGAGCCCTGACTGCCTGGCCCTGCCTCTCCTTTCACTTCTTTATCAGCTTTCCACTTCTTTTATCTGCTTAATCTATTGCATTTTCCAAAGCCATTAGCTGTCCACTGTAAAGTGATTTTCTTTGCAGGCATTATTAGTTTATTTTGAGATGCTATTGACAGGTATAATGTGGGCAAACTGATCCCTAATGCAGTCATAAATCAGCTACAGCTGGATCCTGCTTCCCCATCTAATCACATCAGAAGAAAGGATTCTGTTATACACATGAGATCCTAATAAGTCAGCCCAGCTGCTGGTGTGTAAAAAGAGCAGAATTTGATCCACTGAGTTGCTCTGGCAGCTCTCCAGGCTCTCTGGACTGTTCTGCTTTCAGACACCAGTCGCCAGGAGGAGCAAGTCACACTCACCAGCAGAGCAGCTCTTCCAGACAGCTCTCCAGAGCCCCTAAACACCCTCCCCTCCAGAAAGAACATCCACACCTGTATTTACACTCACTGCTTTAGGGGATGGTGGTTTACATCCTATTGTAACATTCAAAACAATATTTATCACAGCCTGACCCAGCTCTGCCTAGAGCCATCTGTAAATGGTGCATACACTGCAGCTCCAGCTGAGCTGTCTTGCCTCTCAACTGCAGTTTCACTTTGTGCCCTTCACCCCCCTTCTGTTGTAGTTTGCACGCTGGAGAGAACAGAATGGCCTGTCTGCTCTTCAAACTCTGCTGTGCCCTTTCCAGAAGATGGTGACCAATACTTCCTTCTTCTTCCAGGCTCCTTTCCACTCAGGCACAGGCTGCTTCAGAGAAGAGCTTAGGATTTTTTTGTTCCTAACCCATGATAGATAGAAGCTCTAAGATAGAATCTTTTTTCCTTTCCTAAATGTCTGATGTCCTCATCTGCTCTGATCACATCTCCAGTGCTACTGCTTTTTTTCCACTGTTTTTGATAAAGGATGTTTTACACGGGCAGTATCTCCCTGAAAATAACATCTCTCTTACCTAAGGCTACTTCATTAGCTTCTCTCAGATGTGAAATAATACACTTATTTTTCCATTATGATACAGAATTTAGTCTGTTAATGTGGTATGATTATCATCACCATTTTGGCCATGCATGCTTTGCAGGTTGCTACCTGTGTATATTGCTGTACCTTGTTTCTTGGCTGTATTTCAATTCAGCTGAAGAGGACAGAGTGTTTCCATGATGCACTCACACAGCCCCAAGCCTGCAGGCTTTCTAATAACCAGGATTTATAAGCACTGCACAAGTATAAATTACCAAGTCAACAGTATCTTTAATTTATATAGAAGGAATAGCAACTACCATTCAGGGTTGTTTTTTTACTGCATCCATATTCTCATGCTTGCCCCTGCTAAAACAGATCCCTAGGACCTGGAGCTTCTGCATAATGTAAGGTACTGGAAATGCAGGATGATGAAATCTGTGGAAATGATTTCAAAGGAAACCAAAGCAAACAAAGAATAACCAACATAATAGGACTTAGGCAAACAAACACAAAAATACCAAGAAACAAATTACTAGTGACATTAGGAGATGCCTCCATTTTCTTCCACATTTTCATATTGCTTGACAGAAAAAAGGAATGAAACTATTGATAAATTCCAGTAAAGTTTGATACTTGTCCTGGGACAGCTCAGGGAATGGGAGGGAAGTGGTTTTGTCCAAGGTATGCACTGAGTCTGAATTTCACAGCACATTCAACACTGGTGTAAGATGGAAAAATCTCTCAGCTATCTATCTAGCTAGCAGCTTTTGCAGCTCACACTGTGGCCTCAGAGAAGACCACACTGAAATACAGTTTATTTTGTAGGTCTCTCTCAGAACTCTTTTTCCTGCCAGTATGTAAATAAGATGCTAATGGAGAGGTGTGCAGGGAAAACATACTCTGCCACGTTGGCACACAGCATTTTCAAGCAATACCCAGCACATTTATCATTATGTTAATGTGAGCTCCCAAAGGCAGCACTGCCTTTAAGGCATATTGAGCATGCCAGAGTTCTCCCTGTCAGAGGAGGCAAAGCAGGAGATAGATTTGTCATTCATGAAAATGTGAAGATTCCCAGAGTGATGCACAGCAGTCAGAAACCCCAAAATAAAATACTACTTTGCTTTTGTGCAGTGATAGTTTTTCATTTCATTTTATTACCTATATTATTTTCCCCCTTTTAGAGATGGCATAACCAAGGCAAAGCACAATAAATAATGCAGTTGGGGGGTAATGCCATTAAAGACCAGTGTTGACCCTTTTCTTTGGTAACTTACACCTGAAAAGAAGACTTGCTTAGATAAACAAGCAAGCAAAGAACAGGCAGAGAGCCCAGGATCAGAGAACTCCTGCAGTGTCTGCCCCAGCCCTTTGCTCAAGGTCACACAGCAAGTCAGTCTGAGGGTAAAGTGACTCCTGTTTCCCAGCTCATTCCCCCTTCATGTCAGATAATGCTCCTGAAGCTTAAAAGATGTTCCAAATGTCATAAGAATCTTCTTTGAAAGAGATGCAAATCTGAAGGATCTGCCTGATGGTAACGTTCAGAGAATTGCTTTTTCCTGAGAGCTTGAGCTGGTGGGATTTAGCTGGATTTCTGTATCAGGAGTGTCCCCAACCTTACAGGTGTCCCAAGTTTAATTTGGAGGTGAAATTGATATTTATTTTTTTTTTATTGATATTTGGAGGTTGAAATTGCTCCTTATTTTTCCCTTTCTACTTCTTTCAAAAGCAAGGAATACCACAGCAATATTAAAAAAGGAAGCCATGAGCTAACAAGATAATTAAAAGGAAAAAAGGAATTGGTAGTTGGCTAGAAAGCTCAGTAACAAACTCACACAGTAACTCGGCATGACTTTCATTAGCTGTGCTCTTTACTGAAATGAGGGAATTTGTATCAGCACTGCTGCCCCAGAGCTACTTCTGAGCCTCCACTTGCTAGTGGCATTCATGGCAAAAGCTGCAAAATCAGAGTATTTCAGGTGCTTCACAGTCTGTGCATTCAGTTCATTTACCTTCATGGCAATCAGCTGAAGCAAACAATTATTTTCCCATTATCCAATAATCCTCTTATTTACCAGCCTTCAAGCCAGTGCATTTTTATGAAATTAATTAAATAGTAATATAAAAGATAAAGATAATACAACGAATTAAAGCAAGGTTCTTGGGAAGGCAAAACATGAGGAATAGTTCTTCTAGACAATACCTTTGTTTTGCAACAGGCATGGTAAAGAACAGTAAGGCTCTTCAGGACAGTGCTCTGCAGCCCAGCCATGAGGCTTGCCTTACATCTCATTTCTGCTCTCAAATCCCCATTCTGCACCATGACTTTTAAGTCTTTGAAGCAGTGCCTGCAGAACAGCTGGGCAGTCTTAAGGAGGTTTAAGGGCTTTAGGTTTAATACTGGCCTCTGTGCCCTGGTGGACCAGGAATGACAAATGCTGAGCCCAGGCAGTCCCACGGAGCCTTCTGCTGGCACTTGCTCTGAAAGACACACACTCCAGGCTGCCTCTTATCTCCCACCCCACGGCCACTGAGATACTTGAGAAGGGGAAATTTTGGCACTGGAAAGAACTTGGAAATGCCATTTTGCCTCCTCTGACACCCTCTGACAAAGGGTAAGGCTCTCCTAAATTTGATGAGAAGCCAAAGCCTTAGTCTTGGTGCTGTGTGAGTGGAGAGGCGGGGGAAAGCCTGTATTGATTACAAAAGGTTAACCCCAGAGGGGCTGAAATATTGGGTTTTTTTCACACAGCTTTAGGAAATACTTTGTGGGCTGCAGAGGTGTTACAGTGCTGGTCTGAAGGTGTAAGTCCCCTCTAACAGTTCAGTAGAGACACTGCTGTGTCCAGCTGGAGCTGCACCATTTCTCCAGTGTGTATGTACATAGCCAAGTACATTTGTGTGCATGAACTCTGCCCTATGCTTTAAAAAAGCTTTTTTTTATCTGCTTTTTTTCAGTCGATTAAATATAAGTAATCAAAAAATACATGTATTAAAAAATCCTAACAACGTGGACTGTCTGTGGAGACAAGTGGCTTGATAGATTGCATTCAGCCACAAACACTTCATCTATGGCACGTTGCAGTAAACAGATTGCCCCTCCAAAGTGTGCACACAGCTTTTTAGCTGGCAGGGGCTGGGAAAGCTCCACGAGAAGAACCATGGGCCTCTGGAGTTGTGTTTTCCAATATCACGGGTAACAAATGTTCTTGTCTTCCCCTGGAAGTGATCCCTATCAGTTCTACTTCATAAAACTCCTCGAGCTTTCATTTTTACACACCTTCACATTCCTCACACCCAGTGCTGTTGATATGCCATCTAACACCCTAGCTCTAGGATGACTGCAGTAAATAAGGACTACTAAAAATATCACAGAGATTGATCCCTTTTTTTCCTGCCCAGTTATCTGTGCTGGAATGATCAGATAGTTCCCCTGGGCATAAACACCAGTAGCAAAAAACGCCTTTGAGAAGCAGCAGAACATTCTGGATGAGCACTGAGCTTTGGGGAGAGCTGTGCAAACCCTGATGCAGATTTATCCACATTCAGTCACCTAGATCTGAACATCTGTGGCCATCCAGTCTACCTGAGGTTCTCTGGCCACTTGGAGAAGATTTACTGCTGCCTGATCCAACACAGGCTCCACTGGCACCACTGGGAATGTGTTTGCCAATTTACCCTCCAGTGTAACCACTTTCATTAGGCTTCAGTGGCTCTGATCTGCAGTAACATCAGTAAGATCTGAAAAGCAAAAGGATCACACCATGGTCCCAACTTCTACCCCCTAAGGAACACTCTCGCTCTTCTCATCAACCAGGTGTCCCCAAGGCAACCTCATCCCTTTTCCTTTTCACCACAGGGCTTGGTGGCAGAGACAGCAGACACCTTAGCATGCAGTTCTGCAAGAAGACAAGAGACTTGAGATGGAGCTGAGTCTGGAGCATCAGGATCAGAGGTGAGGGTGAGCAGCTTCCCACAGAGCAGTGTGGACCTTCTGGTCTTCTTCTCTCTCTGGAGATGGTGAACACAGCAGCAGTGCTTTAGGGGAAGCAGAGCATGGCATTAGTGGATTTAGAACTGGAGAGATGGACCTTTGCTCTAAATACTGGTTTATTTTAAGCACCTTGCTTTGGTTTACACTCCCTTTGTTAGCTGTTGGCTTGCAGAGAGGAGATGCAGCAGTGGGATAGCCTTGGTTTGGTAACAGCAGCAGTACAGAGGCAGTGTGTGGGGGAAGGAACCCATTCCTCCCCAGCTAATGAAAGCTGTGGCAGAGTCATTACCACCATAGGGGTTCTGATTACATCTGTTGATACAGGATTGATTTTTCTTGGCCCACAGTCAGCTGCCATCTCTGCAAACAGCTCACAGCAGCCCAGCCCGTGGGGGGCTGTTGCAGAGCCACTGACCTGGGCAGCACTGTTTGCTTTACTGCTTTCTCCTCAGTTCTCCCAGACATTTTGGTGCCTGGGTAAGTGCTGGGCTCCCCACAGCCCCCAGTGCAGGTCATAAACCAGAGGATTTCCAGTTCAGCTGCCACTCTGCCCTGGATCCAAGGCAGCTGCCTCTGAACCACTCTGCTTGAGGGTGGGTTGGATTCAGAGACATTTCCAGCCCATACAGTAGTTGCAGCTTTTATCTGCTTAGCTTTGATCTCCTCTCTATTCTCTTAAATATAATTAAACCTGTCACATCATTTCCCCCCTTCTCACTTTCCCTCCGAAACAAAACATTTATGCACAAATTAGCAACTTTAAACAAAGACAGTTCCAAGGAGCAATAAAATAAATTTGGAACGTTTCAGCTCCACCTCATACATCATTTCTTAGCAAATGTGGTGCATTCCACCCTGGCCAACTCCTGAATCAGAACTCTCATTTTTCCTAGCCCTGTGTATTTTACTGCCATTTTTCTTAATGTCTGCCATTATTAACCTGGAATTGGGAGTGTGTATGTTAATATCCTTCTTACAACAGAGCATTAAATGAATTTGACAAGGCTGGCACCCACCCAAGGCACGTCTGACTGACAGGCTGCATCAACTCCATCTTGGGTTTTGACTCATTGATTAAACCCATTAAAAAAAAAAAGAAATAGGAAGGAAAAGTTAAGTTCCTTGAAACTTGGAACAAAGCTGTGCATTGTTCAGAGTTTACCACAGGCTGAGCAGACATGGGGCAGACTGCATAGGTGGGTTGCCCCCCATTACTTGGGAGCCTTTAATTTGCATGAATACCTGGAATAAAAAAATAAAAGTTAACTCAAAACTTTTGGACAAGCAAACACTGAGCTTTGGCCTGTGTTGTGCAAAAAGGTGGAACTTGGTGCCTGTCAGTTCTTCCTCGGCTCAAAAACCACCACAGCCCCATGTCCCAGTCAGTGCATCCTGCAGAGATCCTCTGTCAGCATCATGCTGCACACACCCTGCAGATACCTGTCTGGTGCATTCTCTGGGGGGCTGTCATCCTGCAGCCACAGACCTCTGGTTCTTCTGTTTATTAGAAGCTTTCAAAAGAAAACAGAACAAAACTAGAGGCTCAGAATGAAAGGAAAAACAAACAGAAGCCCAGAAGCCTTGAGGATGTGGGACTGTTCTGAGGCAGCAGTGTGCAGATAAATGAAGGCTAGGCAGGTGAGCACACAGCAGTTGTCAAGACAGCACATTCTCTTGTTGGGGGGAAGAAAAAAAAAGGAAAAAAAGACAGATACTCCAGTCCTGTCAGCTGATGGTGGGTGAGATTGTTTTCCACTCATACCAGACTTCATCTGATGTAAGAAGTTTTGTCAGCAGCTTGACTTGACAGCACAACACAGCTCAACAGAAGCTCAGATTGAGGATTGTTTCATGTGTGTTTTGTTTAGAAACACCATCTTTTCCTGGGTTCAGTGTTTGGAGCAGGCTCACACTGCTGGAAGACACAGCTCCTGCTGCTCCAGGCCATGTCTGTAAGTGTGTGGGACTGGCACACGTGTGTCATTAAATGAGTGGAGGCAGCAGCACAGGTTGTTATTTATAGAGTCCTACTATTTTAGCTATATAGTTAAGGTAGTTCATAGTACCATGCAAGGCTATCCATACTTTTCAAAGCTGTACATCTGGGCATGGAATATATTCATTGTGGAGAGAGAACTGAAAAGGTGAAGCATAATGAACAGAGAAAACAGGTGAAGTATTTGTGAGTGCCACCTTAAGGCTCTATTTTGCATACCACTGCCCATTATAAAGAAGAAAGAAGAGGCAAAAAAGCAGGTGCAAGGCACAGGGAGCTCTGGCCCTTGGCTTCTCTGTCACTGTCACAGCAGGTGACACTGCTCAGTCCACTGCCACCCTGATCCACACTCAGCACTCTCATCAGGGAGTGTTCATCCTCACTGAATCTAGCACATAAACCTAATCATGGCTTGATGTGCCCCACTGTATGTGGTGCCTCTGGGAATCATAAAGAGCTTGGGGCTGGCTGTAGGTGCCTCTTCATCACTTCTGGGGAAGGATTAGCTCAGTGCATTAGCAGCAGCACAACAAGATGGAGACCCTCCTGAAGCCAGCCAGGTAGGGTACCTGCTACTGTCCCTCTGAGCTTGCACTGCTCTGACTGCACTGCTCTTCACACCTGCCACAGTCCAGCACTTCTACAGAACCTTAATGAGATGATATGAGAATCAAATATGCTGTCATTTTAATCACTGGATCATTTATTTTGTGTGTTCAATCTAATGGGCAGGTTCTTCAGCAGCAAACAGTCACCACCTCTTGAAAATGCATACACACACCAGGATGTAAGCCTGTTGCAGTGCATTCATCAGGTGGCAGCACAAGCAAATGTTCCTGCCTGCAGAGGGGCTGGGTGGGTGCCCACCACCCATGCATAGAGAAATAACTATCCCAGGGAGAGGAAGGCTTGTGAGGGGCTGCAAATCCAGCTGATGATGCCAGAAGCTTCCAGTGCACTAGGCCTGCTCAGTGATCCTTACACAGCTGGGAAAGCAGTTCTGGCTGGGTTTTTGGGTGAGGACACTGCAGCCAAACTAGGTCACAGATCCCTTCCACCTCCCAAGGAACAGAAGTGTAAACTGAGGGGAAACTTGGCTTGTTTTGTGGAGAATCTTTTCCTTGGTTCAACACACCCTTGAACTGTAACACAGAGGACAGGAATGTTCCTCTCCTGCCTGCTCAGGGCACTTCTCTGATACTCACATAGGTGAAGCACTTCCAGATGCAGGATATGATTTGTTACTCCACTGCAGGCTCACACACAATTTACAGCCCTCTGAACTGCAGTTTCTGGCTCCCAATCGATAACTGGCCCGTGGTGACTTCTAATGTTTACTTAAAATAATTTTATTTAAATATCTCTTAAACTATTGTAAAGGCCAAGCCCAGGGTACATCAATCTTGTAGAGACAGAGCGTGCATGTGCACAACACTAAGAAGCAATGGAGCTCTAGGAAATAAATTCACCATGCAATAATGAGACATTATACAGTTGAGACCAGTGTGATTGATGAGTTTTATCATAGCAAAATTGCAAAAGCTGTCTGATTCTTCTAGAAACGGATTATGGGTATAAAAACCTGGGCATTATTATTCTGATACCATATGGGAGGTCTGTGAAGCATTTTTTAGCATGGTGACAAGAGCCTTTGTATCAGGACACTGCATTTCAGAGAGTCAATGGGCATTAGTTCCTTCATTAGAAGAAAGCTGGATATACACAGAGAAAATACTGCAACTCTAACACTGGGTGTGAATGCAAACCAAACACTCACCCTTCTCATACACCTGCTCTCCACTATTGCTAGACAGTTGCTTTGTGAGCTGTTAATTTTGATTCTGTTTTGATAATTGCAGCTACACCAATTAGTGTTTGGCTCCTGTGTGTTACAAATGTGACCTGTGTTGGGGTTTGTTTCCTTGGTTTTGTTTTCTAAGACCTACTGTCAGGGTAGTTCACTGCCTCTCAGCAGCAGAATGACTTCAAATTCTCTGACATTTTCTTCCCCAGTTTCACTGGAAATCCATTTGGAAGGGATAGTAGGTAGGGTGCCCTTTTCTGGTTGCATCTGCCTGTGCTTTCTGGTTTGGAAGCAGGAGTGCTAAGTGCCTGTCTCTGGACCAAAGCAGCCTGCCTCTGCCTCCCAGTGTCCCTGCTGCAGGGCTGCTGGTCCACGTGCAGTTTGGAAATGCTCCCTTCCCACCCTGCCTAGGGAAGCCCCAGCACTCCCCACCAGCTGCATTAGGCTGTGGAACAGCACAGACATTAATTGCTGTCTGCATCCATTTGTGTGCTAAATCTAGCTGCTTGCTGGCTTTGGAGAAAATTGCATGTGAAATCAATAAGCTCAGGGAAAATGGCTTTATAAAAATACAATTCTTTAAGTGAAGGAGAGTGAATTGCCCATGCTGCTCAGGTACCTTTGGATTTGTTGCCTGTTTCCATATGAGAGATTTCCTTCCCAATAACTTAAGTCTCAGAAATTATTGTTAGTCAGTGTAAGCCTAAAAGTCTGATGCATTAATCTTTATATATGTGCTCATCTATTGCCTCTTGCTTTATTTATGGAAATCATTTTGCTGCTGTAATACCATAAGCTATACAACTTGTTTTCATGAGGAACTGAAGTTTTAAAAAATAACTCAGAATAAAACTAGCCATGAAATGTCATTTGAAAAGCACCACATAACAATTACAAATATTTATTACTTCCAGTAAATATTGCCCTGGTTTCTATGTAGGTGAAGCTTTTTAATACTGCTACAAGCCACTATTTATACCCCTTCTTTATCATTCAGAATTTCAAGTGCCTCCTCCTTCCTTTGAGCTTTCTCAAGCCACCTGTATCTTTGAACACATCCCCCAGCTAAACAGCAGATTTCCAGCTCTGAAAATGAACAGGGACAGGTGAGGGCTTTGCCCACAGCACAGGCAGCAGCACTGGGTTTGGCTAGAAAAGAAATACCTCAGTGTCCTTGCTGCAGATGTAAAGTAACTCCATCTCACCTGAATGGCAGCAGGGTCGATTTTTGCAGGGTTGAAAGCCAGAGAGAGTGCTGAGTACCTCCTGCTGCAGGTGGCTGCTCACAACACTCCCCTAAAAACTGAAGGGAGAAAGCACTCAGGCTGGACAGAGGCACATCCTCATGGCAAGCATTTCACTGAAACCCCAGCATCCTGCAGCCCAGGTAATCCTCTGCTGCACCTCATCTGGCTCTCAAATCCAGACACACTCCCTCTCCTGACCCAGCTCTGCCTGCTCCCTTTCTCTGTGCCCAGGATCCAGCAGCCCCAGTTTAGCACTCCAGTGTCCCAGGAAGGAAAGCAGCCTGTTTTCTCTGAGTGCTTTTTGCAGGAGTAGAATACACAACAGCTTGCACACTACCAGGCACTGAGGGCCAGCAGGTCTGCCTGAGATTCCTAACAGCATTTTGTCATGATCCCATAAAAATAAAACAGCAAAGCATTTATGTTTCAAATCCATCACTATTTGTTTCGTTCGTTATTCTGTATTGCCAGCTATCAAATTTGAAACCATCTCCTTCTGATTTGTACAGCTCTTCCCATGGTGGGGCTCCACTGCAGGATGAGGAGCAGCTCTTCTGAGCTCCAGTCCTGTAAACAGTAATTAATGACTCCAACAGTTTGTGCTCTGTGCACTGCACTTGGGCTATACAAACATTTTTACAAATGCTGGCAGCTGGCAAAATACTGGTAAATAATGAATAATACAACTTAGTTAATAACAGAAAACCAAACACATTGGTTTTATTGCAAATCAGCTGTTGGTGCTTGCAGAAAGCAGTATCTTTCTCCATATTGCTAATTGCTTCAAAACATCAAAGGCTTTGAGCACTCTAAATTTCATAGCTTAATTACTCAAATGGAGGGAGATTTGCATTTCAGGTAGACAGACCCACTGGAATTACACTGCTGTTATTACTTTATTTCTGACACCTAATTACAAGTAAGTACTTGAGGTGAGATGACTGGTTGCATCCAAGATGTGCTGACACAGCAGAAGGGCAGTAAAATCCAGGCAGAGTCAGCTTTGAGAGCTCCCCCAGCTTGGCATTATTCACAGTTTGGATCTGCCTGCACTCATCTTCAGGAAGCAATCCTTCTAAGCAAAGATCCTGGCATTTCACCAGCCAGGCCACTCCATCTTCTCCTGTGCATGTCTGCACTCTCACTGAGGCTTGTCCCACTGCCAGCCTGCCCTGGCCAGCTGCAGGCACGTGGCACAGCTCTGCCAGTGGGGCATTTTGGTCAGGGGATTGCAGTGCAGCAGTGAGCTGGGCTGGAGGATCAGTCACCTTACAGCTGCCCTTCTTGACATGAGGAGCTGGCATGGTCTAGCTAAGGAAAAAAACCCAATAAAAAATAGGTGGTTTCAGAGGCAGGCAATGTGCATTGAACACTGAACACAGTGCAGGGAGGGGCAGTGCCTTTGCCATTTGCTGGGAGCTGACAGCAGCCACAGCCTGCAGAGCTGCTTCATCTTCCTCTTCAGCTGGCAGTAACTACAGCCAGCTATGGAGGTTCATTCATGAGCAACATCTGTTTGCACTTCAGACTTCAAATGGCACTGTTGTGTTTGCTTTTCATCAACACTTCAGTGGTGAAAAGCAGTGGAATTCTGCATTATGTTTAAGAATCTGCTTATGTAAAACACAGCAGAATGACTTGTAAGATTCTGAAGAAAAACCTCACACCAAGTCCCATTTCCTACATCTCATCTAGATGTGAAGTGCACACATCTAATGCTCTCCCACTCCTCTCTCTCTCAGCTTTTGTGAGACAACATGTGTTGCTTTGCACATGAAAAGCATTCTTTCTGCAAAACCAGCCTTCCTCAGTTTGTGCTGATCATGGTTCAGTGTTTCCATTGACTTGCAGCAGTGATCAAAGATCTCTGCTCAGCTGGCAATTAGATCCCCCAGATCCTGCCTGCTGGCTGAAAGGGAGTCTTTCTACCTTTTCTTGCCAGTCTTCTTTTCTGGGAGTGCCACAGGATAACACTCTAGTCCTTGCAGGCCAAGCACACAGTGGCAGTGAGTTTAAAGGAGCTCTGGGTCAGGGCAGCAACATCTTGTTCTCACCAAGAACACTGAGATTAGAGCAGGGGAGGTGCCCAAAGGAGAGAGGAGGAGAAACTGAGAGGAAATTTATACCTGTAACCTGCAGTGGTGACCTGCATGATCCCCCACGCAGCTCTGCCCGTGCTCTTTGAAGTGCTTCTTAAGGGAAATGCTGAAGTAAGGAAGGACAAATCTATAAAAGAAAATAAATTTCAGATTATAACCGTTTTTAAAAGTTCTTTAGGCTTTGGCCAAGAATTCCAGAGGTGACCAGTGAATTTATGTTTCTCATCAGCAACACAGCAAAAGGCCCTGGTCTTCAGAAAAGTGCTGAACCATCCAGAATAGTTAATGTTCTACTGTGCAGCCTTGGACAGCCAGGCCAGTCTTTGCATGAAGGTGAAAAGCTTTAACACACCCATTCCTTTTGAGTTCACACTCCTCTTTTCCAGTGGAGATGTGTCTGTTGTAGGAGACCATGCCAAGCTACAGAGGAGGCAGGTGCTGTGGAGCTCTGTTCACAGCTGCAGGCAGGACAGTGACACTGGACACACCAGGCCTGTGTTGGCTTGTCCTTAGGAGAAAAATCAGGATGAAAACAGCCACCAGACACCCTCCACCAGCAGCCACTGAGACACCCATCCTGGGCCAGCAGTGAGAGCAATCAGCAGGGCTAGTGCAGAGAGAGCCCCACCAAAGGCAGATGAGCTTACCCTGTGTCTTCCCCCAGTGCCTTTGCAGGGGAGCTGCTGCTTCCTTAGGCTGAATGTCTGCTTGGCTCTTGCAGTCACCTTTCCAGGCCAAGGGCTGCTCTTCTGTAGGGGCTGGAACAAGGCTCTGTGCAGCCTGCTGCAGATCCTGGGAGCCAGCAACTACATCTGTCTCCAGTCCCGTGTCCCTGGGGCTTTCTGAAGGACAGGAGGTCTGTCTGTCTCCTCACAGGTCCATATCCATCCTCATTAGTTTGAATGGGGCTGGAGGATTAAGGAGATCCCTGGGTAAGAGGCTTTGGGAGAGGGTGACCTCCAGGCCTCCCAGGGTGTGTGAGCTCAGCTGCAGTCTCTGGGGCAGTGGATGTGGGGGACCAGCTTTCAGAGCTGGCACAGCTTCCCTGTAATCTCTGCAAACCAGACACTGGATTTTTCCCTTGCACCATTTGATACTGATACAAATGCCACCAAAGTTGAGAAAAAAAATTAATTCTCCTATCTACAGGCGTGAGAGGAGAAAATGGGCCCCTCAGTGGATCCTCTCTGGAGGGCAGGGTTTGGATGTGCTGGTTCTAATGCACACTTTTATCTGGCCTTCTCACTTCCCTACCCAGGTTGCCATATTTATCAGGGAGCTATTAATCATATCAACACTATTGACCTGTTTCCCTTGCAGCCATTGATCTGAGCCTAGCTGCTGCAGGTTCTGACTGCTGGGGCACAGACTGGGCTCATTTCAGATACACAAACAGTGCAGACAAACTGTAGGGATGCAGAGATCTCCAGTGGCACCACTTTGGGTCCAAGTGGACCCAAACAATTCCTGCTCATGCTTTTTACCAAAGTGCTTTAGTTACAGGGATGTGCTTCTTACCTGCTTCTGACTAAATCATGTTGAGTCAAAGCCTGCTGAAGACACAGAAGCTCTCTTTGGAAAGCACATAAAAAAATGGATTACTACAAACTACTGCACACACTGTAGGTTTGCCCTGTGTCTCCAGAGCTGCTTCTCTGCCCCCACAGTGGGCTGTAACCCGTCTGTCTGTCCTACCAGACAGCTGCATCTCCCATCTCACTGCACAGCTCTGACTGCACTCTCAGCAGTGCTGCCAAAAAGCTGCTAGAAAGCAGCAAAAAGTGCTTTCTGAGTGCCTGCCTCTCAGCAGAGCAGGCTGAGCTGCTCTGGGGACACTGACTCGTGCAGAAGGCTTAGCCAGTGTGCAGACTCTATCTCTGATACTGCTCCTAATACACTGAGGATGGCAGAGTTAGACAACTGTTATTTCTTTATAAGACAACTCATTCTTTTTTATATCTATCTGTTTGTTATTTTTGCGGTGTAACTGCAGAGCCTCTTAACCCTTTCACTCCCTGTGCTTCCCACTAGGCACACCACACTGCCATCACCTGCTAGTACTGCTGCTAAAGCACCACAGCTGAGGAAATGAGGGACACACATGTTAGATATTTTTATATATTGGGCCTTTGTGCTTCCTCCCTGGAGAGGAGCTGGGTGTTCCACCTCCAGAGGGCTAGCAGCTCTAGCTCTGACTCTGGAGACCCAGGGAAATCCACCATAAGCACCTAGGCTTCTGTGGTGCTCATGCCTGTCAGTGCTAACCACAAGTATAATCTTAAACTCTTACCTGATTTGAGACTAGGGCCCTTAAAAATCAATCTCCCTGTTCAATGAAATAAATTAAATCCTAAATTTAGCAGCTATTGTGTATTTCCCAACTCTCCTGCACAGTAACCACGACAGCTCTCCAGCCTCTACTAAGAGAGACATCCATCCCACTGCAAGTCTTCTCTCTGTGACATTTCCACAAATCCATCTTCATAACACCAAACATTTTCTGCTTCGTGGTGTATTCATGACAGGAATTAAACAAGATCAGCATCCTGAGCACAGTTCAAGTGCTTCTTGCAGGCTCCTGAGCAGTAGTGAGAAGTGAAGCCACAGGAAGAAGCATCTCTTCTTCTTTAATTAGGAGGAGATAAAAGATGTACAACAAGTTGGTACATTTCCAGGTCTCTGGGGGCTTGATGGGAAGGCCACCCACCCTCCACTCTAATGCACAAAAAGGACTTTCCTCCTCGTTCATTTGCATCTCTTTCTTGTCCCACTTTTCTCAGGGAGATGATTTAGCACCAGTGTCCAATGAATTAAAAAAAAAAAGCCTGATTAATGTGCAGCAGCTGACACTACAGCACACACATTCGTGGTGGTGATGGAAGAGCCTCCCGTAATTGGATCAGAAATTGAATAAAATAATGAAAAATTTAACACAGCCTTTGTCTCTACGTCAGAGGGGGATGGCTGGGGTTCAGCCCGTGGCAAACAACCTTTTTTTTTGAGCATTTTATATTCCTTTCTGGTAAAAATTTGTTTAACACAGGCCCATGATGAAAAGGAATGTGATGCCCCACTGCCACAGAGTAGGGGAGAGGGAGTCATCCGTTGGTGGCACTGACAAGGTGTCATTTATTATCTGCTTTCAAATGTCAGGTTGTGTCATTGCACTGAAATACCTTCTGTCTTGATGTATGTCTTACAGAGCCAGTTCCATGTTTAGCACTGTTCTGTTCCAATAAAAGCAAACAGCTTTTCATCTGGGGAGCACAGGAACCACCAGGAAAATAAGGTCAAGTCAAGGCTGCCATTGGAAAGTGTTTCCTGGTCTTAGTCCCTGGCTCCTCCTGGAGCCCTCACTGCCCTTTCTCAGCCAAATTCACTATGTTTCTGTGGTTTCAGTAGCAAGAAGTCCAAAAGAGAGGAATGTTCATCCCTGCAGAGCTGGAGTGTTGTGATAAATAAATCAGCTTTTCAATCATGGAGCCTATGAAGGGAATACATCCCAGGCTGACGTTAACTACACGCTGGAAATACATGGGGGGAATTAAAGTAAGTTATGAGATTATATTGATGACAAAAGCCATTCAATAAACCAGACATCTTACTCCTAGATGAGATGAGAGGGGTTATGATGTTTGATTTTTTGCGTTAGTGGAGAATAAACAGGAATCTGTAAACATCTAGAAAGGGCAAAGTCAAACAGACCTCCACCATTTTCAGTAGGGATGTGCACAGTGAATTTATCACCACCTAGCCTCTGTTTCTAAGCCAAAAAAATTCGATTTGGTAAAATATTTAGTAAATAACTTAAAGCAAGGTAGTAAATAACTTAAAGACTGCCAGCCCCTATCTGGAGCACTCTGCTCTATCCCAGTGTTTGTCAGTTCATCCCAAATCCATGAAATCAGAGAGGAGCTCCAGTGGCTGCACTTAGTTAAAGCTGTCTGATTCAGAGTTATTTCATTTCACTGGAAGGGATGGGGCAGGGAAAATTCATTTGAAACTAGAAACCCAAGGAAGAAATGACAAATTAGCTCCAGGCTGTCAAAATGCTGCACTCTAAAGCTGAATTCAGTAAACACTTGTGGGGGGGGGGGGGAAATCAGAAGAAAAATCTGTCATTTTGCTTACATATTTATTTCCCTCTTCAGTCCTTCATAGACTGTTCTGTTATCAGCCTCCTCTCCAGCAAGGACAGGCTGTCCTATTAAAAGGACCCTTCTCCTGCACTGCCAGCAGACAATATTGCATAGGCTTCTCCTGAAAAGGAAGGGGCTTTTCTAGGAGCTCTAAACATATGACAGAGCTGAAGAAATGAAATGAGGTCCCATTCAGGTTTTCTTTGCTTTTTCTTTTTTTTTAATTAACTTTCTAAAAATTTTTTTTTCTTTTTGATTCCTCACTGCAAGCAGGAGTTAAAGGAAATCCAGGGAGATTTCAGTAGCATGAGGAGAGGGTCAGACAAAGGACAGTGTGCACCTTTCCAGGGACACTGAGCTCAGGAGCCAACAGCCCCTGGCCAGTGCTCCTGCTGCTGGCTTGAGCTGAGCTCCCTTGGCTCTCCCTGCTGCCCTGGAGTCAGGAACAGAGACAATACCTCACTAATAAATACCTAATAAATCAGTTTATTTGGGCTTCTCAGGGTTTGTGTGTAGTTTGGGGTCTGTGTGCTGGTTAACAGTGTTCACACGTGATCTAGCAGGGAGCATGTGAAAGGAGCCTGTCACAATCAGGGGTTGAATGCAATGTGACATTTCATTAAACGCAACCCATATATTCTAATGGGAAGAAATATTAAAAAGCTACAAAGAGGAAAAGTTCTCTTTCTCAAAATTAAAAATCAAAGTCGTCTGTAAGAAAAATCAATTAATTCCTGAGTAATCTCCCATCCTGTCTCCCCGTGCCCTTAGCTGGCAGCGAGGCTGAGTTCTGGAGCAGGTTTTGCAGGCAGGAGGGCACTTGCTCTCCAGCTCCCACGAGAGGTTTTGCACAGAGCAAGCAGTACAGAGGAAAACACAACCATGTGTGGCAGTAAAATCAGGATATCGGGGTTCTGGCCTCATATTTCTCTGCTGTTCTGCTACTGATTTTGTCTCCCAGATGGCAGGAGAGGAAAGCAGCCACGGGACAGTTCAGCAGCCACGAGGGCAGAGGCTGATGGCAATGGGGGTGACAGATGAGCAACACCAAGCTGCAGGAAGGGTGGGAACTGTGTGTAGGTGAAGGTGGGAAAGCAACTGCCTGTGGCCACCACCATCTCCTTTGCACAGTGGGCACTTCAGGACATGCTGTAGTGGCCCTGAGGATGGTTAGTAGTAGCTTGGATTTGGTCTTTTCCAACCTGAATGATTCTGTGACACCTTTAGGTTCTATTCCTTAGAAGAGAATTATTTTACTTAGATTTAATTATTAAATAATAAATTTTGGATAGTTAAACCTTCTGAACATGACCAAATGCAGAGATGTGAGAAGTCATGAGAGGAGTACAACAGAGGAATCTGCAGTTTCATATGAGTTTAAATGAAAGGCTCTGTGTGTGAAATGGCATGGAAAATGTTGAGCTCTCTGCCTTTTATTATTGTGAGGTTGAGCATCCCTGGTGGTAAATGGCACATGATAAATTGATCAGGAAATTAAAACACTGAATAGTGGACATCACAGTGCTGTCAGAACAATCTTTTGTCCAGTGGGAACGCTGGCACCAGCAAAAGGATGCTTTGATAATCTATAATTTTAATTGGAATGTGTCACGACAGCCTGACCAGGTGCCAGCAGCAAAGCCTAGGAAGAAAATAATAAGAAAGGAAGGCAAGGTAATGACTGTATCTGTGCATCTTCCCATTTCCTTGAAACTCACTGACAATCTTTAATGCCTTTAAAATGTTCTCTGTTCTAGATTTGGTTTTCTTTTTTTAATTGTCTAGGATGCCACTGCAGTATCTGCTGCGATCAGCACAGGGTCCTCTGAGAAGGAGCTCAGCAGAGGCAGAGAATGTGGATGTGGAGTTCTCTCTGCAGAACCCAGGGGCAGAAAGCCTGAGCTGGAGGGGCAGGGACCCCTTGGACTGGCTGTGAGCCCTGCAGGGCCCTCCCCAGTGTCTCAGAGCTCAGCACCAGGCAGCAGAGCTGGCTGTGTTGGCTGCAGCTGCAGCTCCACTCTGCCACAGAAGTCAAGCTGAGAGCAAACAGGAGGCTTTCAGAAGTAGCGAAGGAATAAGAGACTCTAAATAACAGAGGAGAGTGCAGGGCAGGCAGCTTTCCCCCCCATCTCTGGGAGATGCTGCAATGCCACTTCCACTCCTTTAGTGCTCCTGTGAAGCCAATTTCAGCATCGATTTTGTCTCTGTTCTGTACAAACTCAAGTGCTTCTCTTCTCCTTCTACTCAGCATTTGTCCATCCACAGAGACACCCACCTTTCCCACATGTCCATCCTGCTTTGTTTTAACCCTTCACACAGCTAGAAGACAAGTATAACAAGTGACCAGCAGAGCAGAGGCATTTTGGATGTCCCACACTACTGCAGAGTATATTTAGATGATTTTGTCATGTATTTCCAAAGTTATTTTCTCAGCTGTCAGGATGACACCCAGGTGCTGCAGCTGGGATTAGTAGGTGAGCAGCTCTGCTTCATCATCTGGATTAAATACAATTTAAATTCAAAAGAGAGCTGGGTATGCAAAGATACCATTTTCCTGCCCTGAAACACCAAGGAGGTTCTTCATGCCAGGTTTAGAGCTGGGAGAGGTGAGGAATGTGGAGTGACAGTCACTCTGGCTGAGCAGGGCAATGCAGGAGCAAATCGGGGCCGGGAGAGACGTGGCCAACACATCCACAATTTATTTTTCAAAAAAGAACGTTTTGCCAAGAAAATCCCACGGAGAGCTACCATCTCATTTCCAAGAAATCCCTGAGGATAAATCAGAAGTGTTAGCTCTGAAAGAGAAGGTATAGGAAGCAAAAGAAAAAAGGTAAGGAAATGATCAAAAAAGCTGAGATGGAAAATGAAAGGAAAATTACCCGGGACGTGAATATGAATAATAAATGGTTATACAAATGTAAAGTATGAGGAGCAAGAGCCTGATGAGAGAGCCTGCAGGCCCTGGGGGGAACACTGAGAGGAAACTTAGGACAGATATGTGGATATTTCTATGAAACAAAATGACTTCTTAAAAATCCCTATTCAGTGGGCAGCGGGAGCGAATCAGAACCGTGGCTTTAAGTGGCTTGCTGCAGCTGGGGACAGAACTTGTGGCAGCTTTAAACTTTCACAGCAGCAAGTGGCAAAAGCAGAGCCAATTGTAAAACTTACTGCAGTATTTTGGCTTTTTCTCGATCAAAACTCCAATTTTGGGAAAACTTTCCATCAGCACTTGAGATGCTCTGGAGCCTTCTGAGCAGGAGAGTGGTTAAGCTGTGTATTGTTACTGATTAGAGAACAAAAGCAATGCAGCTACAATTGTTCTCACAGCAATGATGCAGCAGGAGCCGTGGTCAGGGTGTTGGCAAAGAGCAGAGCTGCCAATGAAAGCTCATTAGCAGAGCAGAGGTCTAGCCTGGCTTCTTTTTTTATACAACTGAATTGTCACTTCAGCATCCTGCAAATAGCTCAGCCCTAATTCCTCCACATGGCACTCCTTCAGATTGCTGCCCTTGCCTGATTATAGAGAGGAAGAAATCACATTTGCATCTAAAGAGTGTCATCATCTTGGTTTTTCACCTCTCATTCTTTCACAAACATCCTTGTGTGCCATTGGTGGTTGGTAAAAAGAGCCATCTTGTTATTTTCAGTTTCTATGGCTGTCTCAGCCCGAGCTGCTGTTCTCATTTTCCCTATTCAGCAGCAGCCTCTGCTTGCTGTACAGCTGCTGCAAAACAAAAGATGACAAAGTGGTTTACAGATCAGTTTGATTTATAGATAAAGACTTAAATGGTAACATGGTAAAGCAGACAAAACCTGCAGAAGGCCTGGCAGAGAAGATGCATGAAAGGGAAGAGGCTGCAAGCAGCTGAGCTGACACGTTTGTGCCAGCCTTGGCACAGGCACTGCTCTGAGAAGATGTGTGCAAGATCATGACTTGAATTCTTTTTTTCCTAGTTTGTTTTTTTCCCCCTCCCTCCAACTGAGCTGACATTTGCCAGCAGTCTGTGAAGTAGAAATGTCTAGCAAATCCCAAGGCTTTGTGTCTTTCATGTCTGTGTGATATGAGCAGGAACATGACAAGATGCCACCCCCACACACATCCTTCAGCAGGTTCTGGTGCTCAGGGAGGTGAGAGGCCCTGTGTGTTCTCTGTGACCAAACCAGTTTGGTTCAGGGCTTGTGAGGCCTCCCCAGACCTGGGCATTTCTCCTGCAGGTCCTGAGCAGCCATGGGGGGCACAGCTGGAGAGGGCTGGGTGCTCAGTGCTCTCTGGCTGCCATTGCAGAGCTGCTCTGTTTGGCTGACTGTGGCAGGCAGATGGAATGATGGAGTGGTTGGTGTTGGCAAAGCCCTTGCAGACCACCAAGGGTGGTCTGTGTGGGTAAATGTTGGGGTCTGGCTTTGGTTGGTGCCTCTGCCTTCTCCTCACAGCATCTGGAGAAGCTTGGAGGGAGACTGGAGTGGATCCTCCCCTGGGGACTGGTGGGTGTGGAGAGAAAAGCTGAGACACCTTCCTCAGTCTGACAATCCTGCCATGCTGGAAGTGATGGATGGCAGCTCTGGTGCTGGAGTTGGAAGGGAGGATATCTGAAGAGACTAGAATAGTTTGAAAGAAAAGACTAAGCATAAAAATTCTTTATTTTTATGTTCTACAAGTTTGAGCAGAGACAGAATTTAATTGCATCTCCTCTGCTCTATTCTTTCATAGTTCTCCCTTAATGACATTTCATTGTGTTTCTCAGAATTACCATAAAAAGAAACTTCTATTATTTGAAAATATCTTTTTGTTATCTGTTATTTCATACAGAATGCTCTTTAAAGGCAGTTAGAAAATATGACCGGGAAATATATTAACAAAATAGACAGGAGAAGTAAAAGTGTCATTCAGCATATTTAAGGAGATAATATACTATGCTTTTTCCCTCTCTTTTACCCTCTGAAGCACACTAATCATCTTTACTCTAAAGAACTGGCTTCTAGTTTTCCTAAGGATACTTCTGAATAGATTGTGGGGGTTTTGATGAGTTGAGCTTTTTTTGCCTCTGCAAATATTGTTTGTCAAGTAGAATCAGTGCTGGCTCACAAATGAACAGCAATTCACACACAACCAGGTGCAAAAACCACCCCCAGCAACCCCCAGGACATTTGGGCAGCTCCCAGAAGTTCTGTCCAGGGGCACAGAATGTCAAATAACTGCCTGAAAAGTTCTTTCAGCTGCATTTCCCTCTGCAGACCTCTGTGGCTGCCCTCTGACCACAGGGATGAGAGGAGAACTTGGGGCTGTGCAGCCTGCCCTCCTGCTCAGAGCAGGGGCACCTGTAGGGACCTGGCATGAGCACAAAGGAATTAATTCAGTGTACACTGTGGGGGGGGTTATTGTGCTGCCAGTTTCCCAGCCCTCTAGTCAGAAAGAGTGTGTCTGTCCTCAGTGAAATCCTCTCAGCTGCAAACAAACGGGATATGATTCTCTTAGCTTTTGAGCCAAAGGGGATTAAGTAAGGGGGAAAAGATTTTAACTGTATTAATCTGGGCTGGAATATGGAAAAGAATACAAAAAACTTATAGTACCTGTAGGAAAACAGCTCTCAGGGTAATTACTACATGATTAAGAGATTAATTTTTCCACAGGAATGCATATACTTCTTTCACATGATAAAGAAAATGTAAAGAAATGTACCTGAGCTTCTGTCTTCACTCACTGAAACCCTGCCAGGCTTCTGGCACCAGTCAGTACATGGCAGCTGTGATCCAAAGAGGTGTATTTGAGTGTGTGAGAGTTTATTGGGCAAGAGGAGCTCCTTGGACCTGCTGCAGTTCAGATTTAGAGACACAGCCTTGTTAGAGATAAAAATAAATGGGCAGTTGAGCTCATGGACAGGTTCTTTCTGAGCAGCCCTCAGACCAGAAGGATGTGTCTTGTGTTCCCAGCAAGTCAGTGCAGTTTGTGGTCTGTGTCATTGCATCATAGATGTGCCAGGGAGCAGCTGTGCCAAGAGAGGCAGGGTTTGTGGCTGTGCTACCTGGACAGGTGGGTCAGGAGGAGGGAGGGGTTTGTTCCCAGCTTAGATGGCACTGGCTCCATACAAACCAAATGCTTGACATCTCTGATTTATTTATTTAGTTAGTTTTGCCAATTCCTCTTTTCCAGCTGACTGCAGTTTAGAAATAGAGCTGATTATGATGATTGATTGATTTTTCACATTGCCAGTATTTGTGCATTGAAAGTAATGCATTTATTGCAGACACTCAGCTGCTCCCACAGAAAACCAGTGCTGCAGACACGTGAGAAATGTCAGTTGCATTTTCCTGGCTCCAGCTGTCCATTGCTGTTTGTGTTTCAGGCTGGAGTGCACACTTGGCTATTCCTGCCTCTGTAACTCAGCCTTGCTGCTCTTCCCTGGCCTGGCCTGCCATCCCAGAGCAGCCACCAGGACAGCTCCTGCTGCCAAGGTGCCAGCAGTGGAGAGGTAAGGCAGCACAGAAGCATGAGCTGGAACACTGCAGTCTGTTGCTCTGTCTGTCTGGCACTGAAAAGTCACTTAAAGGGTAAAATCAGATACTGCTTCTGCAGGCAAGAGGAAAAGTAGAGAAGGGTAAATGTGAGACCATCCTTGTTTCAGATTCCTGTGATGGAGAAGACATCTGATGGGCCTTTTAGTGCCTTTACACTCCATCATTTTAATGGTAACCAGTGGCCTCGTGTGCTGCAGTCAGTGTGCAGTGCCAGGGCACTCCCCTAGGAAGGAATATTCTGGATGCTTCACTGTCTCATTGGTGGTTTTAAGAATGTAGTTTTTAGTGGAATTCCTACCTGGAATTTTCTCTCACTTGGAAATCTCTTCACTGGAAGGTGCTCAGCTGTTTGTGCTGTTCTTGGCACTGCTCAGCCTTTCTTAGCTGTCTAAGATGTACTTGCTCAGTTTTCTTTAAATTATTTGAAACCTTTAAAAACTTTTAGCCATTTCTCAAATGCAGGATTCAGACTGTCTTGCTTCCTCTTGGCAAAGGAATATTTAATACTTGGGAGTGAAAAATATATGAATATAACAGCTGTGAAACTGCCAAATCTGAATCCAAAGCTGTGACATTGTTATTAATGGGCTCTGTTCTGATGTATTTGCTCTTAAATCCAGGGCATGAAATAGATATTTTATATTTCTCCCATTCCTTATTTCTCTGCAGTAAACTAGGGATTCACTCTGTTCCATGCCAGTAGTGGGGGTGTCATCCAAGCCCACCCCTGAGCTACTGAATTTCCACCAACAGAGGCAGGAACTTGGTTGAAAATGCTGTTTTGATGTGTAAAGCCATTGTTTAAAGTATCAATTATTTGCATCCTCAAAGCTCTCTAAGGAGTGGGATGTTTATTGAGGTGTTTCAGGAGGGCTGAACCCCCTGAAGTGTGGGATGCTGTTACCTGCACACCCAGATCCTTACAGGACATTCAGTCCTCGCTTCCTTCTCTATATTCTTCTTGCTTAATATGGTTTTGCTGAGAAAGAAAATCAATTTATTTATTATTTTAGTGTTTTCCACGGAGGATTTATGCAGCATGGTATACAGCACACAATGCAGTTTCTGGAAAAAGAATCAAATTAGAGTAGTTCTTGTTTCCTAGGCACTGTTCTATCTCCCAAATAAATGAATAATATGGCAGAGCAGAGTCTTGCTAATCTGCACTCAGGGGAGAAACTGCAGATGTGATTAGTGGGATCTGAACACTGCCCACCTGTGGATAGTGCTGGGAGGAGGGAATTGCTCAACTCAGCAGCTTTTTCTGATGCAAAATGACCTTTTCTCAACACTTTTGGGCAGAAATGTTTGCTGCTGGGTCAGTCAGTGCTTTCAGGCAGGGGAAGGTAGTGAAGTGTGGGGTGACAGCAGGGCTGGGAAGCCACCCTGCCACCCAGAGCTGGTTTGGGGCAGCTCAGTGTCTCCCTGGGTGCCATCCTGTGCTGTTCTGCCCCAGCAGGTGCTGAGGCCCTGACTCCTCAAGCCCTGTGCTCCTGTCTCAGGACTGAGCACAGTTGGGGGTAGTCCCTACTACTTGGAGCTGCAGTGGGAGTTCTCTACCTGCAGCAGTGGTACCTGGCTGCACTGTGCTCAGCTGGCAGAGCTTTTCTCCAGCTCCATTTAGTGTGCTTTCCAAACTCTCAGCCTTGGAACTGGTGACAGGGGGAGCAAAACAATAGGTGTTGGTAAGGAATTCTCCATCACACAAAACTAGTGCCAGAAACATCATTACCCTTTTCACCCAACCACTGAAAGTGAACTTTGGCTTTTTGGAAACAGGAATCATGGATCTTCATCCTGTGGGAAAAGGACCCTGCTGGCAGGCAGAGCAGCTGCATACTGCTAGTGTGGGGTTTTGGTGGTGATGATGAAAGTGACAAAGACAACAAAGCAGAAATAGCCTTGTTAAGAGTTGCTAAATAGCTTGTTAAGAGTTACCTCAGGTGAAAAGCAAATTGGTCTGGCCACAATAAATTAGATTAGCCCTTCTGAACCAATAATATAATTAAATCATCATTGTCTTATGAACTGACTTGGTTTTGCTGAGGAAAGCTCTCTGAGTAGCTGTGCAGACAAGAATGTTTTCCAGTGAAGATACTTGCCCAGAACAGGTGTCTTGGAGGAACCATTCTGTCCTGGGACTGCTCCAGCCTGAGGACCTGGCATTCATACCATGGCCAAAGCAAGATGGGCCTTTGCAGCTGAGCATTAACAGAAAAAGGTAAGATTTGCAGTACTTTTTTAAGACATGAGTTTATTATAAATAGGATTAATTATTTATTCTAAGGGAGAGTTGATATTTTGTTAAACCTGAGTTTCTGTTCTGTACCATCCATCTAAGGAAGTGACTGCCTTTTTCTGTAGGTCTCAGGGAGATTTAGTTAACATCACCTGTTACAGTTCTGCTTCTGCACTGGTTTATGAAACTGTGATTCAAACTTTGATATCTCTGCATTAATTTCTTACTCTCTTCCAGAGAGGAGGGAAAATTCCTTCTTTTTATAGCTCATTCATTTTTACATTTCCTTCTGTGTCATACCCCTCTCTACTAACACAAAGACTCCTTTTATTTTCTGTGCCTGTGAAGAGCAGGAGGCTTCTCTCTCCATCAGTGGTGTCTGGGCTCACTGCTGGGGGGCCTGGGGCATCACTAATAAAGGTCAGGACTTGGTGTTTCCAACACGTGGACCTCCAGATCCTCCCTCTCTCCTCTCCCAGTCTCTAGCAAGAGGCCTGGCCTCCTGTTACTGACATGCCTTTGTTTTCTTAACAAAATAAGCTGTCAAAGCTCTGTAATTGTGCTGGTGTGTGCACAAGAGGTGCCAGGGGCTTTTTTCACTGGAAAAAGCTGGATGTGAATCACCCTGGAAGCCTGGACTTGAGTCAGGGGTCAGACTGAAAGGGCAAAGGGTGACCCAGGGCAAGCACTAATAACTCCTGAAATCCACATTCATCAATCCTTTGGACAAATGTTCAGTGTATCTGGCCACCCCTGTCACTGCTGGGACTACTGGGAGGAGTCTTGTGCCCCCTGAGCCCACTCCCTGTTACCTCTCCCACCCCTCTGGACCACACCTGCCAGCCCAGAGCACTTCTCTTCCCATCCTGGAATTCCACTCTTCTAACCTCTGAGAACTGTAACCGAACAATACTAATTGCAAAGACACCAAAAGCATTGTCAGGTAGACAGGTGGAGGATGAGCACCAATGCTGATGACTTCCAGGAAAGGAACTGTTCCATCATTGGAAGCCCTGCTGCTTTTCCCTTGGCTTTCCAAGCACTGCTCCATAAATGGCATCCCGGGGTGTGCAGGTGCCTCTGAACATCCCTGGTAAATCAACTGCTACACTCAAAGAATCTTTACTAAGAGACACCATGGTATTCCATCAGTGCCCTCCCAGCCTGAGGCTGCAGAACAGACAGGGGTGGAACAAGCACAGGTGACAGGGAGCAGGCAGCAGGTACCAAGAGCTGGAGGGTTTTCCATAGTGTTTGTCACTAAATGTAAGAAACTTCAGATTATTTATTTTAATAAATTTCCCTCCTCCCTTTTTTTTTTTTTTTTCTTCTGAGGGGAAAAACACCTGTGATCTGATCATTTTAAGAAGCTGTTGCTTCTGGAAAGGATGCTGAGAGCTCCCATGGGCTGCATTCACATCCCTGGGGAGTGGTGTGTGCTAGGTGTGAGTCTGACCCTAAATAAAGGGTTGTTTCATTTTCTTCAGTGGAAGTTGACAGATTCCACCTGAAATAAATGAGTTACCTCTGGCAGTCGTGCAGTTCACCTTGGATGCATGTGTGCACCCAGCTTGCCTTCCACTCTGCTTCCCTCCCTCCTCTCCAGCCTGCCTGTGTTGCTGACTCCAGGCCGTGCAGTTCTCCAGGATCCTTCCTGCTCAAGGACACTGCAGCTCAGCACAGGTACTGGGCAGCTTTCCAGCACCTTTCCATCAGCTTTCCCTGCCTGCAGAGAACAGCAAATCAAGTGAGAGATGGATGAAATGACTGAGTTCAGAGAAGGCTGATCTGACTAATTTAGGGGGCCCGCAATGTTTTCCTGTTGGAGGGGAGACAATGAATCAAGCAGGGTGTTCTGCCAGCAGCAGCTTGCTGTGCCAGCTCTGGTACCCAGCTGCAGGTGCTGCTTTCCAAGCTCCTGACCATTGGAGGCTGAATCAGCAGAGCAGTGAGAGACCCTCTGCAGCCAGAGGAGTTCCAGCTGCAGCACTCACACAACTGTCCTGCAGCCAGAGGGGAAACTGCCTGGGCATCTGCACAAAAGGCAGACACAGCTTCTCCAGCTGTCTCTTTAAGCTGGGAGTGAGGGAACTGAATCAGTGGTTAGAGGGAGGGAGGCAGGAAGGGGATGTTAGTGAAATCAAGGCAGAGAACTCTTCCTCCCTGGATGTTCTGCAAAAGCTGAGATACTCTCCATCACTTTGTGTACAAACACAGCTGGAGGAGGGTACACCAGAGAGTCTGGCTGTGGGGAGAGACCCCACAAAGAGGAAGAAGCTTTTGGTTTAACTTAATTTATTTTTTTTACTTTAAAGACTCTTCCAGGGAGAAAAGGGCACACAGCACCATGCTCGTGGCTTCTGGCTTGGCTGCACCCCGTGGCTTTCCAACTCAGTGTCTTCAAGAAAATGGACTGGTAAAAAACCAGAAACCAAGCTGCCTTTAGCAGTGAAGCTTCTCATCACTGACTCCAGGTCTGGATGTGGATGGCCCTGGACTCTGTGGCAGAAGGGAGGAGTGCAGGGGATTGGAACCCAGTTCCCTCATCTGCACGTGGTGCTGCACAAGGTATGTAAATGAGAGGCAGCCACAGAAGGTGCAGTTAATGGCACCTTAATGCATCATGGAATTTACGACAGGGTGTGAATAGCTTGTGCACTCAACTGTTGCAAGCAGATGCTGCTATAATTCTACTTAATACTTAGAAGCAAAGTAAAGCATATTGTTTTTTGTACAAATGTTTATGAAACATTAATAAGAATAACATGCACCATTCAATGCTGAACATAAAATGTGAAATCCTCTCTCATAAATATTTATGAGGGTGACATTGTTGTTCACTGTAGAAATTGGTTTCAAGTAGCACTTCTGAGACACTCCTTTGTTTTTTTTTCCCATCTTACTGGGATCCTAAAAAGAAAGGTAGAGTTGAAAGGAGCCAGTCCCATAAATACCTTCTATAAAAGCTGATTTCAGTGAGGAAGAGACGCCTGATTGGTTGGTATAACAGGATATCCAGCACTTTGAAACCAAGACAAGTTTGCTGCTGTGCTGAGAGGAACCAGATTCAGTCAATCTGAGGGGGTGTGTGCAGAGATTCTGGATTGGTTTGTGTACAGAGATCCTGGGTTGTTTTGTGTACAGAGATTCTGGATTGTTTAGTGATGGTCCCTGGCTTCCTTCACATGAACTCTGGAAAAATGCAGTTTGCTACAGGTAATGAAATAGTTGAATTAGTTGTCGACTATTCTCAGTTCTGAGTATTGGAAGGAGTGCAATATTTGATTTGCTGATTGCAAAAAGTATAGTCTAGCTTTTAACTAGAATGACAATGATGTGATTTTTCTTCAGGGTGACAACCTTGCAGTCCACCTCTCTCTGATGTTTTTGACAATGATACTTGGCAGCCAACAAACTGTTTTCTTTATTCTCCTCTTTTTCCTCTTCTCCTGAAGGGGTTTAGGAAGAGGGACAAGGCAATGTGGTTAGTTTACTGTAGCCATAATATGTGAGAGCTCAATTAAATTTAATTAAACAAGTTTAATGACAAAAATGTTAATGCTGTACCAGTTTATTATTAAGTTCAGGCCTTAATGTGATTATTTTTACTAAGTAATTCAAGGCTGCCTCAAGCCTTCTGTCTGCTTGAATATGCAGTCAATGGGGCAAGTTCTGCTGATGAGGGAACCCCTTGGAAATGAAAAATACCTGCCTAGATCTATGGACCCTGCAGAGGGTTTCAGTAGTGTGCAGCTCATTCCCACAAAGCCTGTGCTCCAGAGGGCAGGAGAAAGGCTTGGCCTGAGTCCTGGCTGCAGGGCACACTCCATGGTGTGCAGGGACAGAAATCCAATTACTGCATGCAGTCAGTTTACCCTTCTGCAGAGTCCAAAACAAAGAACTCAGAATCATAAGAAAGGAATAATAAAGCCCAAAGCAACATTCACTCTCAAATAATTATTGTTCTCATTAACTCTTATTGAGTTCTGCAAATGGTATTAACAAGCTGATATGGTAATGCTGAGTGTATTCCATTAGCAGCATATACCTGCTAAGAAAGCTAACACATTGCTTCTTGCTTCTAGGTGGACTGTTAGAATGGTACCTCTTAATTAAATTAAAAAGAAAAAAAAGAACAAGATGCCATTAAATATTTATTACTTAGTTAATATATAAATTATTTTTTAAGGAATTATTTGAAAAGGTCCACAATTTTTTATAGCATTGTGGGTTTTAGCTGCTCACTTGCCATTAGGAGATATCAAGCTAAACTAAAAACACCTCCAGATTGAATACACTTCTGGAAATCATCTCAGAATATTGACAGTGTGCTACTTTTGATACTTCCATTTGTAATGTCACCCATGGCAGGAGGCAGTTTGCTGGGTCATTTGTAAGGAAACAGCTAAATGTTCAGCTTTCATCTTGCTTTGGAGAAAGGCTCAGGATCTAAGCATGTCTCTGGCAGATAAAAGTGCATGAAATTTTAAACCAAATGGGACCCATGCAATCGTGCCAGTGCTTCTGTGTGAGGCACAGCAAGAATGGTGTGTAAAAGTGGAAGCTTTCAGTTTCCAGGTGAGCTTATGATACTTGCTTTGTCTTAAATGAAAGAAACAACTCTGATAGAAAATACCTGGATTTAAAGAATTACCTCCTGCCTTTGGTTTGGTGGAAAGAAGGAAAGAAATGGTTTCCTTGGCTGGTCTTTGTTCTCATTAGCAACTGCAAAGTTGGATTCCACTTTGTATAAACAGCCTGAATTAATTTCACACTAAGCAGGCTTTACAATGTTCTAAAAGTCTGTCTGTGCAATACCTTTCTGTGTGTATTTGTGATGGAATTGGTGACCTCTGAAGAAGTAGAATCTTTGAAAGCATTCTGAAGAGATGATGCAGGATTTTCTGTTGTTAGAAAGGCAGCAGTCTAAGAGCCATCACCTTTGTCTCTTTTACTCTCTCCTATGACTACTGTATTTGCTTTATTCATGTAAAATCTGACTTGCTGGGTGGCTTCACGTGCTCTGCACCTCACTCTTTGCTGGGCCTTGAGAGGGTCTGGCAGCCTAGAGGTCTGTTTTCAACTTGTTTTGCTTGAGCACTTGTAATAGGAGGTACTCACCCTTAACCAGCAGACAGCAGCAGTGAGGAATGGTCATCCCAGTCCAGAAATAATGAAGCTCTGGGAATGAGAGATCACAAGTGAACTAAAATGCAGACTGCTCCCTGCCTCTCCTCAGGTAGGCAAGTGGTCAATAAACAGAGCTCTCATTTGGATTCCCCATGAAGTAGCAAACACCAAGTGATTTGCTCAGCTGAAGCAGGGAACATTGGATGCAAATGTTGGTCTTTTATTTTTTGTTTTCCATTTTTCCATTACATTGCTGTGCCTCATTGTAAATTAAAAAATACTGCTGAAAACATTGGGTGGCTTCTTCCTTCAGAACCTTCTACAAAAGGGAAATTGAGTAACAGGGAAAAATGGTGAATAGTAATTTCCTCAAGAAATTATTTGTATCTTGGAAATGTCTGTGAACCAACTTTTCTGTGTTTCAGTGCAGAATTTCATCTCTTAGACTGAAAAACAAGGTACTTGTAAATATAAAGTGGTAGATGTCGTGAGTTTTCTCTCAAGCCATGATGACAGCTCACAAAGTAATATTTTGAACTCCTGCAGAACTTTCTCAGGTTCTCAGGCTGGGAAAATGGCTTTCTGTGGGTCTGAGTGTCAAACAGGAGGGGGCTGCTGGCAGCTGACTCCATTGGATTGAATTCTGTAGCAGAGGAGCAGGTTCTAGCTGGGCAGAGGAGAATTTCTGTTTGATGTGGGGAGAGGACAGCTCCAGCAGTGCCCTTTGTGCTTGCAGGTCAGGCTGCAGCTCTGGATCACTGGGTGGCCTGCTGCCTTCTGGCAGCCTGTCAAGAGGGGCTCCTGCAGCCCTGTCTGGAACAGCTCTGTTCCAGATGAGCCCTGGCCTGGCACTGACTTCTCTTTGATGATAAAGGAGCCTAATGAAAAGTTTAGGGGGAAAAAAGGCAAAAAGAATTTCTGTGCTAGCTAAAATACTGCTCTATGTAAGTGGGAGGGAGTGAAATTCAGCAGGTACTGAAAGCAATGGTGGTGCTAATTACAATTTATTGATAACATCCTCTTGTTGATAGGTCATCCTCTCCTCAGGCCCTGCAGTAGCTCTGAGAAGGATGGAAGGAGCTGTTTTCTGCTGGGGGCTGGTCCCTGCCAGCAAGGGCTGGGGAGCACCTTTGGGTCCCCCTGAGGGCAATGGGAACAGCATCTGCACCATGGCTCTGAAGTCAGCAGGGGCAAGGCTGGTTAGCAATAATAAGCAAAGTCAGAGTAATAGAGCAGAATGGTTCATAGCTCCACTGGGAGCTGCCCAGAACAAGAAACACTTAGTGGTGTGAGGAGAGGCAAAATAAGATTTTTCTATTTAGCACCCAGATCCTTCACCTGGATAAGAAGGAAAAAAAACCTGCAACTAAAAAAAGCCATCAGAATAACAAATAACTGCAGCGAGTCACTCCGGACCTATTCCCCAACAACACAATAGACTTCAAAAAGCAGTAAAAGCACTAAAAAGCCAGTCCTGTTGAAAAAGGAGGGCTCTGTGCAGTAAAGCTGGCAATAAAACACCCCACAGACTGTCTGGCAACACCTGTGACTCTGCCCTCAGCCTCTGGAGCTGCAGGGGGGTTCCCAGGTGATGGAGTGTGCACAGCTCCTGGTGGTGCTGCTGAGAGGGCAGCTCCCCCGGGCACAGCCAGGATGCAGCTCCAGGCTGGACAGCATTGCTTCAGCCTCTTTCACCACAACAGACACAGCCAAGCCAGGCAGAGTCCTGCAGGGAACCTGCCAGTGCTCAAGTGGAAGAGAAAATGTCAAACCAGCAATACCCATCCCAGCAGGTTCTGTTTACAAGAGCTTCTGAGCTAGGGAGTATTTATCAGCTGAGCCTGCTGTAGTAATCTGACAGTGTAGCTCAATAAATCCATCCTCTTGGCAGTGCAGTTGGCCTGGTGGGTGTCACAGAGATGCAGCAGCTTCCAGAAGGATTCCCATGAGGAAACACCTCTGTCTCCACCCCCTGAATAGCTCAGGAGCCAGCAAGGCCTAAGGGGGCAGAGAGAAGCAAAGCCTGACTTTCTCCTTCGTTAGTGGGGCAGCATTTGGGAAATGTGGGCAGAAGAGGACTGCTCAACTTCCAGAATATAGAGACAAAGCAGAACTGGGATGGAACTGGAAAGGCTTCTGGAATGACAGGAAGGCAGCAGGGCAGAGCTGGCAGAGGCTGCAGAGACTGTTAGAGAGGCTACTCCTGCCTATACCACAGGCCTGTAAGTACAAATGTACAGGTACAAATACAGTCATCTTCAAATGAATAAACTGATGAAAAAAAATTATGAGAGAAAAGGAATAAAAGAAAACTCTATTTTAGACTGAAAAACCATAGCAGCAAATCCAAAATCATGGCCCAGAGAAGTATACAAATGAAGAGGCAGAAAATGTAAAGTATTTTATTCTGTAGCCTTAAATGAAGGAGCTGGAAAGAAGGAAAAATACATGTCAAGCTCAAGGAAAGTCCAAGTTAAATGATGTGTTTGGAGTTGAGGGTAGGCAGAGTTTTCAGCCAGGGTCATGAATTGGGGATAGAAAAATAATGATCCACCCAGTTTCTCTAGCAGTAACAAGTACTGTGCTGCCTTCCCATTATCAAAATCATCTTATTTACCACTGATATACAAGGGAAAAAAATTAAAGTCCCCAGCTTTATGAGCTGATTTGCAGAATACTGTTTCTCCAGCATGGGCAGCCTGCCAGTGAGCTCTGCATGGCTGCCAGTCAGAAAAGCAGCTGAAAACCCCCATCTGGAAAGCAGCCACTCACCCAAGTGATGACACCCACCCTGCCCAGCTCAGAGCAAAGCCCACAGCCCGGTAGAGGGAAGGGGTGTGTGCCACAGAGCAGGGAGAGGCTCCTGCAGCTGCTGCAGCCCAGGGCTGCCAGAGTGCAGGCAGGGACACAGCGAGGTGCACAGCCTGTGCTGGGTAAGAAATCCACCTTTCTCTAGCTGCACAACTGAGACACACTGAGCCTTTCCCAGATGAGATACACATCCCTAGGGACTGGCCTGAGATGTATTCATCAGATGGGGTTTAATTTTCTGGAGTGAGAAAGCAGAGAAAGAGGCATTTGTTTATCTGTCCCTCAGAAAGAATCATTCTAATTCAACACTGTGCATAATTGTAAGTCCAGACTGATGTATTTGTGCAGAACAGACTGATGTTGGCTGGGGGGTGGAGAGATTTGGGCTGCAGCATGGACACGATGAGCAAGGAGGAGGCACAAACTGAGTTACCAGTGCCAATCTGGGTGTCCATTTAGAACAACTTGCTGGTTTTCTTTCCTTTTTCTCTTTCCATCTCTCCTAGAGCCCAGCCAGCCACAACTGGACACTTGCATGTAGAAAGCTGCAGCACCACACAACTGACAAATCCAGCAGTGGCCTGTTCACATCAGTGTCCACCCCAGCTTCAGCTCAGCTACAGTTCACACTGACCCAGATTGCAGGTTTTTGAGCAAGCAGGTTTTTGACACAGAAAATGCTGTCCCTGGGATGCCAGGGTAATTATCTGCAGACACACTGCAGCACATGTATTTGTAATTTAACAAACATTGTGCCTGCCAGTAATGTCCAGCAGAAAAAGTTTCAGCTAAGTGAGATCAGACTGACATCCAGGCACATCACACGCTGGAGTTCTGATTGTGCATTGAGCAATGAAAATAGCATTTGGATTTGCAAGAAATGCCATTTGAGTGCCATTCCCTACTCTACTAATTCCTGTCACGTCTGAACAAGGGAAGTTCCCTGATTTTATAATGCCTTCCTTGCCAATATTATTATTTTTTTAAACCACCATAGGTGACAGCAATAAATCTCCTGTCTGTTTTCTCCTCCCTGTGCTGGCAGGCACTGCTGTCCAGCCCTCTAACTGAGCAGCTGGCCCGGGCACTTGCTGCTGCTGCCCATCCAGTGCAAGGCTTTGGAGTGACATCTGCCTGTCAGCAGATCTGACTGGCTTTGTCTCACTTCCAGGGCAGTTTTTCTTCTCCTTCAACGTCAGTTTGTTTAACCATAGTCTGGTCCCTGCTGCCAACTACGTGCCATGGTAGCACTTCCAGTAGAAAACAAGAAAAGCAAAAATCTATTAAACATGAACACATTTAATTGTGGCTTAGCCTCGGGCTGCACCATCCTCAGGGACTGACCCCAGCTCATTGCCGATATCAACAAATTCTTTTTATTGCCTCGTTGCTCTTTTGCTTTAATTGATTCTGTTGTTAATACCACACTGACTGTAATTTGCAGACACCCCCAGCCAGCCAAGGTGTGCAGGAGAGCCCCCTGCTCAGTGAAGGTGCAGCTCCCTCCACGAACAGTTCTGCCCAGGAGACATTCACCAGCCACTTCAGAAACAAAGCCTTGACTCCACTCTGGAAGTCACCCAGATACCTCTCTAGTTAGACCAGAACTGGAGTGTGCCCTCCCTGACCTTTGTCTCAAACTTCCAGCCTGTTGTTGTGTTTTCTCCTTCCCACCCCAGCAGACAGGGGTAGCAGTGAGAGACCCTCTGCATGGTGCTCTGTTGGCAGAGTGGGCTAAAGCAGGACAAGCATCTGGAGAAAAACCACACCCTGACATAACAATGAAAATATCACATGTTCAGAGATTCCCTCTTAGTAAAAGCAGGGAAAGCTGTTAAAATGCAGGGAGTAAAGGAAAAACCTTGCTTTAAAATCCAAATATCATCACTTCCCTTGGTCCACTGTAAGCCTTGAGACACACCAAAGAACCATGACAGAGATTGGTGGCATCTTGCTTGAAAGACACTGCCATTCAGATCAGGTGCCAGTGTCCCCATATCAGGTCCATCAGCACTATCCCCTTTATCTCTGCCCAGCCTTTGAAGGAGACCGAAGCCCACAGCCTGGATATGAAAAGCTGCCTCCTCACACCCACCCAGATTTGTCTTTCAGATTCATTTTCTCCTCTTTCTTTTCTGTTTCTGCCTCTTAGTTTTAATTTCCTCCTTTGTAAAAAGCTAGGCTTTATCTCAGCTTCTAGCCAGCCATATAATTTTTCTATCTTTCTGTGTATTTAGCCCTGGACTGAAATTAAAATGAATAATCCCTTCCAAAGATGTTCCTGTAGCTCCGTGTAAGGCACCTGCCTCCTTACCTTCCCTCTCACTAACCCACACTCTTCCATTCTGCAATTGTTGTCACATCCCAGATTTACTTCAGTTTTTTTCCTTCTGGAACTTGGCTGTCTAACTCTTCCTTCCCTCATGATCCATTTTCCTTTTTGTTCCCTTCCTTTTTGTCTTTCTCTTTTTGTTTCTTTTTTTCATTTAATATTTTTTTCTCTTCTTTCAACAAATGCTCCACAGCAGACAGATTCATTCATCTCTAGCACCTTATCTGGTGGAGCATATGTTTCTTTTCTTTGAGGTCAGATTAACTATTCCTTATAAGTGGTACAGGGAAGAAATATGTGTTGGCAGCAAGTTCTGCTACTCTTAGCCATCATTTTTGTCCACTGCATTAAGCCAATTTAACATGCTTAAACATGCCTTTTGTCAACAGCAACAAAAGCAAAAAGCAGCTGAATTCTAGTTAATAAATCATTTCTGGAGGTAGAAACTGCCTGAGAAATACGATGCCAAGAAGTTTCTGCATGTTATTGTGACAGAGAGGAAAAGGAGGAGGCCAAGTTGAAGCAGCTTTCTGTGATCACAGAAGGTGCTCTCTACTTATCTGGGTGTAAAATCATTACCACAGTTCAAATAAGAGATCCCACTTAAGTCTCACCATGGACTCCTGCTATTTTATGTCTATATGTGTGTATACCACCAAGAAACAGTTCTAAAGAAGTCAAGAATGTGTCTTCATCTTCCCTAGCTCCCCTATCCTTGTTTCAGATGGTCAGGGGGAGTAATCATATGTAAAATGTAGATTTAGCACCAAGACTAGTTACACTCTGTTCAGGTAAGGCAGGGCCTTAGTTCCTAATACTAATGAGAAGCTGTTAGTATTTCATTCTGTTGGTAAAGTACAGGTGAGCAGGTGCACTTTAAAGCATAAAATGAAATATTAGAGGCAAAGTATTTCTTTTTTTATTATCAGGTTTACCAGAGCTTTAGAAGCTTTCAGCTCCACACTGGTGGGTGTCTTTGTCACTCTCCCTGAAGAGCTGGTAACATTTAGCCAGGCTCCTGGAGTAACCTTTAAGATGCTGCTTACAAAGACACCATGAGGGATGCTTTCGGATACTCAGGCTGCAAACCTTTCCTTGCTGATGGGGGTGGAAGGAGAGGGAGGGAGAACAGAAGATGCAGAAGGTACTGTTCTTCATTTGCAAACATGCCAAAGGCTGCTCCATCACACCCAGGCATTCACTAAACATTTTCATCATGTCTCTTAGGGTATCTGTCCAGGCTCTCAGACCAAAACCTGCCATTTTCCAATGGCATTTTCCCCACACACTCCAGGAGGAGCTGAGTTGCAGTTGGTGTGTTTGGCACCTCACCCAAAGCTTCCTGGTCAGCCTGGCCTGGAGCTGGGCCTTCTTAGCATGCTAAGCATCCTGATTTACAGTTTATTTCATCTGCAGCTGACTCTAAACCTGTTGAGCCTCCTGTATTAAAACTGCTCTTGTAACTTCACTCACACACACTGAGGAACAACGGAATGTTACAGAGCGGGGGCTGCTCTGAGGGTGACAAAGCAAACAGAACTGATTCATCCATCCACTTATCTCCCTGTTTAATATGATTAACTGAGTCAAACTTCTTTATCTTCTTTCAAAGGCTTGCAGTGACAAGGATTAGCACTGCTGAGACACTCCAAAAATGATTAAGCATTTATTACTGCCCCCTCCTTTCCAATCAACTGCTCCATCACATCTCCATCCCACACACATCTCCGTGGCTGCTGGTGTTAGTACTGGACTGAGCATTCAGCAATCACAGGATGATTCAACTTCTCAGGCAAGAGTGACATGCAAAGGCAGAACAGCTTTAAAGCATCAAAGCAGCAGCAAAGAAAAGCTCCAAAATTATTTCCCCCATAAGTAGCTGCCAGGAGCTTCTGTGAAACTAATGACATCTTCGTGTCAGTTAATTTTGGACAGAGTTGGATTATTTTTTTTTTAGAACCAAAAATTAGCCACAACCATGGGACAGATGACACTTTTTTTACAGCAGGCTGCTAAGTTGGTTTGCATTTGCATTGCAAATACTGAGAGCTGTAAAGAAAATCAAGAGGAAAAAAATAAACAGTGTGTTTCTCCATGAACAGCAGCAATTCATTACCAAGCAATTAGCTCAGTAATATGTTCCCATTTCTCAGTTTGGGCAATTTCCACGAATATTGGTAATATAATGATGCTAAAGGTTGAAGGGATACTACAGTTCTCAGCCACTAAGGTCCACACACCATTTGTCTTGTCCTGACAGACAGGAGAGGCTCTAATTACACTGACCATTCCAAGGGAAGACTGAATGTTTGCCAGACAACTCTCCATTGATTGCCTTCAGAGCATGGTACTGGGCTGCTGAAGGCAAATACAGATTCCTGGCTCCAGGTAATTAACTTTCATGCTGTTCTCTTCTAAAACCCTAATGAAGGCCCCTTGAAGTCTTCATTACCAAAGGGTATTTGTTAATAAAAAAGTAGAAAGCCAGCCAAAGGTCCTATTTCCCTCTCCTTCTCTTTAAATTTCCCTCTATTACACATTTCTCAGGAGTCAGTAATGTCTTTGAAGTGAGTAAGTGCAAAGGGTGAGGGATACCTAAGAGAGGGCAAAGCAGGAATGTGGAAAAATCTGGGTTCTGAAGAGAGACCTGAAGGAGAGAACGGGGGTGTCTGACAGAAGAGCAGAAGAAAAAGAAAGGCAGAGATCTAACAACATTTCTTAAAATGGCATGAAGTCAAACTGGTGAAGGAAAAAGATAAAAGCTTTAGGAAATGGAGCAACTCAACAGCTGAATTTCAGGGATAAAACACTTCTGAGAGCCAGTAAACACACAAAGTCTAGATTTCACAAGCAAAGGACTGAGATTCCCAACTGACACTGGTGGCAGAGCTTCCAGGAGGCATCTGCTCAGATATTTAAAGTGCTTAGTGTATCTGGCAAGGCTCTGCACAACACAGACTGCAATCCAAGGACACTGAAAACCCCTTCCTCAGTCACAAACACAAATGCTGAGCCATAGGACTTAATGCAGTGTTCCTATGAAGTCACCTAAAAACCCATTTCAGATGCTCTTCATTCCCAAGACAAACACAGAAGCATTTGCACAAAAACACCCGGAGTGTTAGAGACTTAACCAGTACCTGGGAGCTGGAGAAGTCAAGATGTGTGACCTGTTTCCTCCCTTCTTGATCCAGCTGCCTGAATCCAAGCCAGGAGCCCCTAGAAGANCTCCATCCCACACACATCTCCGTGGCTGCTGGTGTTAGTACTGGACTGAGCATTCAGCAATCACAGGATGATTCAACTTCTCAGGCAAGAGTGACATGCAAAGGCAGAACAGCTTTAAAGCATCAAAGCAGCAGCAAAGAAAAGCTCCAAAATTATTTCCCCCATAAGTAGCTGCCAGGAGCTTCTGTGAAACTAATGACATCTTCGTGTCAGTTAATTTTGGACAGAGTTGGATTATTTTTTTTTTAGAACCAAAAATTAGCCACAACCATGGGACAGATGACACTTTTTTTACAGCAGGCTGCTAAGTTGGTTTGCATTTGCATTGCAAATACTGAGAGCTGTAAAGAAAATCAAGAGGAAAAAAATAAACAGTGTGTTTCTCCATGAACAGCAGCAATTCATTACCAAGCAATTAGCTCAGTAATATGTTCCCATTTCTCAGTTTGGGCAATTTCCACGAATATTGGTAATATAATGATGCTAAAGGTTGAAGGGATACTACAGTTCTCAGCCACTAAGGTCCACACACCATTTGTCTTGTCCTGACAGACAGGAGAGGCTCTAATTACACTGACCATTCCAAGGGAAGACTGAATGTTTGCCAGACAACTCTCCATTGATTGCCTTCAGAGCATGGTACTGGGCTGCTGAAGGCAAATACAGATTCCTGGCTCCAGGTAATTAACTTTCATGCTGTTCTCTTCTAAAACCCTAATGAAGGCCCCTTGAAGTCTTCATTACCAAAGGGTATTTGTTAATAAAAAAGTAGAAAGCCAGCCAAAGGTCCTATTTCCCTCTCCTTCTCTTTAAATTTCCCTCTATTACACATTTCTCAGGAGTCAGTAATGTCTTTGAAGTGAGTAAGTGCAAAGGGTGAGGGATACCTAAGAGAGGGCAAAGCAGGAATGTGGAAAAATCTGGGTTCTGAAGAGAGACCTGAAGGAGAGAACGGGGGTGTCTGACAGAAGAGCAGAAGAAAAAGAAAGGCAGAGATCTAACAACATTTCTTAAAATGGCATGAAGTCAAACTGGTGAAGGAAAAAGATAAAAGCTTTAGGAAATGGAGCAACTCAACAGCTGAATTTCAGGGATAAAACACTTCTGAGAGCCAGTAAACACACAAAGTCTAGATTTCACAAGCAAAGGACTGAGATTCCCAACTGACACTGGTGGCAGAGCTTCCAGGAGGCATCTGCTCAGATATTTAAAGTGCTTAGTGTATCTGGCAAGGCTCTGCACAACACAGACTGCAATCCAAGGACACTGAAAACCCCTTCCTCAGTCACAAACACAAATGCTGAGCCATAGGACTTAATGCAGTGTTCCTATGAAGTCACCTAAAAACCCATTTCAGATGCTCTTCATTCCCAAGACAAACACAGAAGCATTTGCACAAAAACACCCGGAGTGTTAGAGACTTAACCAGTACCTGGGAGCTGGAGAAGTCAAGATGTGTGACCTGTTTCCTCCCTTCTTGATCCAGCTGCCTGAATCCAAGCCAGGAGCCCCTAGAAGAAAGGAACCAACCTTTCTGTGATTTCATTTTCATCTGGATTGTGTTCTTACGTCCCCATATCCTTCATGTATCTGCACAAGGAGCTAATTTGCCCCTCCCTCACACACTGGCAAGAGACTTTGGCATCTGAAGAGCCTCCCCAGCATGAGCTAGGCTGTGCCCACACAGGAGATTGCCCTGTTGACAGGCAAAATGTTTATTTCTTCCAAGTGTGCAGTTCTGCTGGCTTCCCACAGAAGCCCTGGCCCCCACTGGAGTTGTGGAGGGACAGCTTTCAGATTGCCATCAGATCACATCCATCTTAAACAGCAGACACAAAAGCACGTCCTGGCAATTCATAAAAGGATTGGGATAGAAAACTCTCCCTAATCCTCACTAGTCCCTGTTTGCAATTGCAAATAGTGAAATAATAAAATATCATTCTGGGACACTGAGCATCTGAAGAGATGAGAAATCTCTTTTTGATGAGATGAGAGGTTCCAAATCCATGAATAATTTATCTTTCCCAAACCAGAAAGTGTTGCTGCCAAAAGTCTTTTCAAAAACAAACTGCCAACCCTACCAAAACAAACACCATCACCAGCAATCCCCACACAAAATCCAACCTGCACTGGGTATTACTCAAATTACTCAGCTTCTGGGACAGCACTGAAACTTCACCAGAGTGTTTCACATTTCTGAAGCTCCTCCTCCAATTAAGTAAGGCATGCTATTAATTATTTCCTTTGTTAAGCTATGCCTCTGGTTTCTATAGCTTGTTGTACTAGTTCAGTGTCTCTGGAGCTGGGATTTGTCTAATTTCAGGATTTTTTTTTCAGTTGAGGCTGTAGGTGTCTAATAGCAGCTGCAAGAGTTGTTCTTTTACAAGAAAGGGTTTTTTTGGAGCATGGTACAGACTAGTATAATCTCTTGCTTTTAGAAATACCTCCTGGAAATACAGGCAGAATGTCACATTGAGCAGCACAGAAGCTAAAGCCTGAAGAGTGGTAACAGCAGAGCAAGTCAATCCCAGCAACTGAGGGTGGCACACAGATCCAGAACAGTTCCACGGGAGTATCGAGCATGAGCAAATACTCTATCAACACAGGCAAGGAGCTTGCACTTAGATCTTTCAGCACTTAAATTATAAATTATCACAGAACTACTCTTTGCATCCAAAGCCCATTATTACTTTGCACCACTTCATTTGGCAGAGGAAATTGAGTTCCCTTCAGAGCTGCCTAACCACTGGTGATAAGCCAAAGCACCCATCCCAGATCTTTGACGGTACTGATCTTCTGATCATCAAGGAGAAAAAGCTCACCTAGAAAGCAAAACATCCTGTAGCTCCCTGTTAAGCTGCACAGGAACCAGACACGGGTTCAGGAACAAGCAGAGCATTTCAGATCAGCCTGGAACTGCTGTTAGCAAAGTTTTCCCTTTGAGAAAAATACTGCAAGTTTCACTTTTTTTCTTACCCTGACTCTGCAACCTACCCAGATGGAATATTCAGTTATCACTAGCAGCAAGGTGCCCCAGGCTGGTGGGGACAGCAGCAAGGTGACCCAGGCTGACAGGGACCCCTCACCCTCATCACACCCCCCAGGAGATGCAGCTCTGTCACAAGTGATCTCAGCAGGGACAGTGACAAGCAAATGCTCAGTTCTGGGAAGAGTGGGGAAGCTTTTAGCACATTTTCTGTAGCTGCTCTGTGCCTTTCTCTGGGAATGTGCTTTCATGGGCTATCTATATTTTAGGCCCAGAAAAAGTTGCAAAACAAGTGTTAATTTTCTATTCCATTCTCTTCTATTGAAGTATGATGTACATGCTCATCTTGGGACCTCCTGAGTGCTCTCCAGCAGCTCCTGACTCACATCTGCCATGTTCATGTCCTCACCCCTCCCCAGGAGCAGCAGTATGTGCAGTGGACTGTTCTGCTTTGTCTTTTCTTGCTTTCAATCAGGCAGATGCACAGACTGCTCTCTGCTGAGCTAGGGAAGACAAGGTCAAACATGTACAACTTTGGTTTGTAGTGGTCCCAGTTCCTGGGGAAGTTCAATCCACAGATACAAACCATGCTCAAGAAAATCTTTATCTAGCTTCTTGTCCTGTAACTGGTCAGAGCAGCCACCTGGAGGCCTCACATCAAATCCTTACATTCCTTGTGGTAAGGGATAGATGATGAGCTCTGATTTGTTACCATAGGAAACTGTCAGGCAAGAACTGAAGTGAGAAATCCTAGGCTAGGCATTTCCACAGGCTCCTCTGCTCTTCCTTCCTGGCTTCTCAAACTGGAGGTCACAGCTACTAAGACCAGCACACCCTTGAAGTTCTGCATCTCTCCCCTCCTTCCTTCACTTCTGATCCCTGCAGTCAGACTATGACATTCACAGGCCATGTCATTTCCTAACAGAAATGTGTTAGAACAGCTCCCTGAAAAGAGCAGCCCATCAAACATGATCTGCTGGTTGGTTTTTTTAGGACATTGTTTCAGGACTTGATCCTAACACACTTCCTTACAAAACAAAGGCAAATCCAGCCTTTTCCTAAGGGCTTATTATCAACACAAAAAACCCAATGAGATTTAAAAACAAAGGCAAGTGAAGCTGACCCATTTTCAGATGTTAAAATAAAGCACCAGCACCCTCTATCAGGATATTTCAAACACTGGCAACACAACAGTGATTTATCCTGAATTGAAAATATGCCTTTAGTAGATATTTAGTATGTACTGCAATCTTTCCAAGCTGCTTTAATTAAAAGTGCTATTTCTGTTTTAAAATCGACACAAACTCCCATCCAGAGCTCTGCTTTGCTCAGATATTTTTTCAGAGCTGTAGAGCAAATTGTTATGCAGCATCACTCAGATAAAGGCCTGCAATAAGAGAAGTGATAATGAAGACAGCAGCTGTTACTAAATTACAAAAACAAGACAGATTTGTTGGCAAACACTAACAATCTGGGAAACTTTGCTGCAAGTTCAACCCTTCTGCAACCAGACCCTGTTTGGGTTCCCTCCATGGACTGTGATGTGCCAGTGAAGTTGCTACACAGGAGACTTAGGCTCTTGCCAGCACAACCTGCTGCCTCTTGCTCATCCCCTTCACAGAGGTAATTCACATTCATCTTGGCCCCCCCATGGAACCCCTTTTTATGGAAAGGACTCAACCACACAGAAGAGGTTCAGAAAAAACAGATGACCAGCACCCTCCCTTTCCCAAACAAGAAGTGCCACACAGCCCAGAGCAGAACACACCTCCCTCTTGTGCTTCACCAAAATCCTCAGCCACCAGAGCAACAAACCCTCTTCAGCACTGAGAAGTTTTTTCAGCAGCTCTTGCATCTAAACCATTAAAAAGCAGTTTTCAGGCAGTACAGAATCATGCAAGAGTTCAAGTGGCCATCTCAAGGAGAAAGATTTCACAGCCATGCTCCAGGCTGGTGGCAATGACAGTAGAGCACTGGCTATTCAGACTGGACAGATTCTCAGTTTCCAGGCCCCTCTGGCATTTATCTTCCACAATGCCCTTCCACAGCCAAGGAAATTCCAGACAGAAGTGATTGATTGGTGTTTTTCCCAATGCACTTGATGCAAGTGCAGAGTGCAGCAGAACTGCTCATCCCTGAGGATCAGCAGCACTTCAGGCTTTCCCCGTGCGTGCCAGCGTGCAACACGGATCTTGAAAACCATTTTACTTGCTGCTTTTTTCCCCTCAAGTCACCCCAGGAGGTGCCCAAGTGCATCCTCTCCTGAAAGAAGCCTCAAGAGCTGCATTATTTTTTCCTTTCAGTGTTATCATCATTAAATTGACATTACTTGGTGTTGCACATCCAAGTGGCATCTCCGCTGCTGCAGCGAGCTCTGAGGAAAGAGGCCAGCACAAACTCACCCCAGAAGATTTCATTCCTGTTGTATCAGGCCTCAGCTGAGGCAGTGAAAAGCAACATCCAGGAGGTGTGGAGAAATCTGTCATAGATGTTTAGGTTACACAGGTGGATTTAGGATACAAAGTCTGGGAAAGATGCTTGCACTAAAGCACACACCCTGGACTTTTGTCCACACATGTTGCCCCAGGAGCTGCTCATACATGAACATATCTCACACAAAGCACTGTAAAGAAACCCAACAACTTCTGCAGCTCAAGGCCTTGATTTTTAACCTTTAGAAAGTCCAGATAGTTTGTGAAGTCTGGTCAGTGCTTTCTAGCAGGTGCTGGATTCTATACAGGTTATTTATATACTGCAATAGCAAGTTTTGCAGATGCTGAAAGGCACAGAGTGCTTTAAATATTCTTGATTGGGAGAGTAACTGTGCTACAGGTGCTAGACAGGTTATGCTCCAAGTGTGAACACAGCCACTCTGAAAAGCAGTGGTAACTCTCCTCATCTGACACCCAGCCTGCTGGCAGTGTGAGATCAATCCCAAGGCTTTACCTGAATATTTTCTCTGTAAGAGTGGCTGACAGTCACAGGTGAGTGCTGGTCCCCGTGGGGACAGTGATGGGATACTGGCATTGGGAAGGGGTGTGGGACTGGCCATTCCTCTCCAAGCTCACTCTAAGACACTGTTTTGCATCTGGGATCAGTTTCATCAACATGTCCTCTCCCTCCATTTCACCATTAAAGGGATCTGGGAACGAACAAGACATTTGTTTAATCATCTTCAGTGAGATCTGCTGAATTCTAATGCTGTTTGATTACAGCTAGTCACAAAAAAATGTCAAGTGCATTTCCATTTAGAGTGCTTGTTTAAACAGCCGTGCAAATGGGGACCACCCGAAAATCAGCATCCATCAGGAGAGCTGAGCCTCCTTATGGCACAGCCTTGTTTCAGTGCACTCTCTTGCTCTTTAAAATAATGCATTTTCACAGCACATCATTTCCCTAAATGAGCATGATACATCACTGCTGCAGATTGACTCATGAGGCCCATTAATAAAGGCCAGGGTTTCTCAGCAGCTTTTCTCATCGGGAAGGTGTTATCTTACCATCTAAATGTGTAATGAATAGGAGGCTTTCAGCCTCTGCCCACCCTACTGCTCTAGCTCCCCTAGTCAATTTGGTTGGAGGCTTTCCCTGCACGGGCAGTGGCATCATGTTAGAGAATAAATAATGTATTAGCCCTTTCCCTAAGTAAGTAGCTATTCATTTCAAATGCAGCAGAAATGCTTCAAGTGAAATGGTTACCCCTGTCATGGGGGAATCACCTCTTAGAAAACATCCCTGCCCTGAGCTGCAGACCTGCTCCTGGTGCTGCACTGCTGCATGCTGCACCCGTGCTGGGGAAGAAACAGGTTCCAACAGCCTCTGATGCCATGCCTGCAGTTTTCCCACACCCATTTGCTTTCCAGGGCTGATCATGGACTGCACTGGAGGTTCCAGTAAGGTACACAAGGAAAAAGAAGTCTGAAGAAGTGTCGTCTGTGAAAAGGTGGGGATTTTCACTTTTTCCAACTAAAAATGGAGAGCTGCACTCTCAGCCAGCTGGAAGCTACTGCATGCACACTGTTTATTTCTCATGGTGGTGCTTCCACTTCCTCTTCTGGTCGAAATTAGGAAGTGCACTGATATTTTGCTGTCCTTCCAAGTTTAACACAGCACTTTGGAAGCCTCAAACACTTCCAGAGGCTCAACCTGTGTTCCCTCATGTACCTCTTACTGCACATAATCAACAGCCCTTCAATGAATTCAGGGTGAAATACAGAACCTGAGAGACATCTGGAAACATCACCTCTCTGTTCTTTTGGGTCATTATAGAGCTGCATCTCAAGCCCAGGTTGAACAGGCTTGAGCCTGATGCATTTTTAGCAGTGTTATCTGGTTTAAATGCAGTTGCTGTATTTATGGGTGAGTGGAATAAAAAATAAGGAAAGTGTGGAATTGTTGGATTAGGACCAAAGGTTTGTGTTTGTTTTTTTAATAAAACTCTAAAAAAGCAAGGGAATAAAAGCCAAAGGTGCCAAGAAAGCCCTTCCAGGTACACAACACTGCTCCAACAGCCTACCAAAGCAGCAGGCTCTCTCTTGTACATTAATTCCACTGAATCAATTAACATAAAGAATTCAGAATAAGATTGCCTCGATATTCTGAAAGAAGCCCCAAAGCCTGAAATTTACCTAGTTAATTGGGCACACTCTTTCTAGGTCTAGATAAGATTATCCAGCCTTACTCTCCCAATTCCCTGCAGTCTGCTAAAGTTTCAGATCCAGCCTTGTCTGATGGAGCTCAAATTAATAACACTGTCTTGAAGACACCAGAGGTTTGGCCAAGTTTGCCAAAGGCCAGTGTGATAAATGGAAGGGGCAGTGGGGCAGGCAGAGCTGCAAAGCACAGCACTCTGCACCACTGCAGGCTGTACTGGACCCAGGAGAGGAGCAACCAGGTAATGAGACAGCCTGACATTCTGCTGCAGGATGAAGTAATTAGGGAGCTGGCAAAACAGAATTCCTCTGTAAAGCTCACAGTGTTAGGTATATTGCCCAGGGTTTTAGAAGAGCAGCAGAAAGGAGAAAACTGATGCAGAGAGGATTCCCAGATGCTGACAGGACCAAGCTGTAACGTTTCAATTCAGCTCTGAAACACTTGACATTTGTAAAGGCCAGAGTGGGTGTCCTGGTTTGACCTTACATACAAAAAAGCAGCAAAAAAATGTTCCCTACCACCACCAAAATAATCTTTATGTTCATATACTGAATATACAGCAATGTATATTGTGTTCAGCACCCCACAGCAGGCTTCCTTCCATGGCAGAAGTCACCTGGGGCAGGATGCGGTCACTGCTGTGATGGAGCTATTCTCTGACACCCAGGTATCCCCAGGACCTGGCACCAAACTGACACACAGGGATTCAGAGGTAAAAAAAAAAGCTGATTACAAATTCTTGCAGTTCTCAGGGAACAGCTGATCACTGACATTTGGTTTCAGGGTATTCTGTGATTTTCACAGAATATGACTGCACCATGTTTTATCAGATTCCTGTGTTCACCATACCATAAACTCGAGCAAATATAAATATAATGTGACCTTTTCTTTCCAAGGCACAAATGACAGTGATTAACTTTTGTCACAGTCTGCCTGTAAGTCACAGGTAATTATATTTGTAAGGAAACTAGTCCATAAATCTTTAAATATAGCACTTTAACCAAGTTTCCAGGAATGAACAGCTGGATGGAATTGTAATGATACATAATGTGGAAGCATAAAAATTGAAGCTTTACACTTACCTAGTAAATTTTCTCAATTTTATATTTACGTTCTCTTCCATAAATTTTATGATATATATAATTTACTTTGGCTCTAAGTTTCTTTCTCCTCAACTATTCTTATATACAGAGGACACCAATATCTATGATACAGTGGACAGGGATTCACAGATACAAAAGGTCTGTGGGACACATGGCATCTGGAGCCTTCAGGCTTTTAGCATTTAGATCACAGGTGCTTGCTGAGAGACACTGTACAAAGCTTCTTTTTAGGACTATTTTTGTTTTCAACCACCTCTAAGGAACACTGAGTGTGAAAACAAGAGAAGAAATGGAATAAAATGAGTGTCTGCTGAAATGACACCAGCACAGGCTTGCAGCAGATAATTTAGTCAAGGCATAGTTGCCTGGTTTGCTTAGCTGAGCAGAACAAACAATCAGGTAAGCTGGCTGGAGCATATTCACAGGCCTTCACTGAAACAAAATAATAATAATAATAATAAAGAAAAAAACAGTTCCACAGGGTGTGCTGAACATTGACCCCCAGACACAGAACAAACAGAAACTATGATTTATTACAGCACTTAGACTACAAAGAATAGCGTATCAAGGAGGAACAGGGGAAAAAGACTTTCTGATCATCTTGTAGTTGATCCTTTCTCCCCTCCATCACTGAAAGAGGAAAAAAGCAGTGCCATTGACCTACAGGTTCCCAGCAGCAGAGCATAAGCTGTGAAACATGCTCTGTTTGCATGCACACTCGGGCTGATCAGAGCATCTTTTCACATTCAGCAGCCAAACCATAAGAAAACAGAAGTTGTGACTGCCAGGCAGTCGACCCAAATAGATCACATGCATCTTTCAAAGGCTGTGCCAGAAGCTCTCTTCAAAAATGAGATGATATGCCAGAATTCTGTAATACCTGTTGCTCAGAAACCCTTTTTACCTGTGCATACCAGCTATCTGAAGGCAATTCCCTTCCTGATAGTGGAAGAGGATATCATAAGGGTCACCACACAAAGTTAACTATCTTCTGTCCTACAGACACCCCCAGAGAAGCACGTCTATACCAGACCTCTCCCAGTCCTTCCAAAGCTTTAGGACCTCCTCTGGCTGACCACACAGCTATTCTTGCTCAGTACTGATCCAGCCATGAACTGACTACTGAAGGGATGCTGCATGCCAGGCTAAACCAGAACACCAACCAGCAGAGCTTGCAACAGCCCAAGTCACTGCATCCACATCAGGACAAAGTGATTTCCATGGGAAAATCATGTACTTTTGGAATATGCTTGATAAATGGAGCTGTCCTATTCAGTCTAATGAATGGCATTAACCACAGACTAGCAGCTTTAAAATCTCCACCTGATCCTCCCTTGCAAATGTACTCAGCAAATGTACTTTCATCTCCAGCTTTTAGACAATGTTTGTCTTCCACAGTCGGAGTATTTTTGTTCAACAGAATTGATATTATTTCTCATGATTAAAGAAATGCAGAACCTAAATAATCCATAACATACCAATCAGCTACTAGGAATTTTCCTTTTATCTTCTAGTATTAGAGCTACCCAATGTAAACCCGAGCAAACTGAGCTATGTCTAGATAAAAATCTTTCCTCAGCCAACAAAACTCTAGCCAGGTTCCAGCTATTCCCCAGACCCATCTGGGACTCACATTTATGGGATGTATTTTGTCTGGGATGGAACACCCAACACCACCAAACAATTGTTAGCTACCTTGAGTACCTCTGAAAGGCCCTGCTAGCTGGTGAGGAGTATTTCTTTACACTTTCTTTACACCAGCAGAAGGACCATCCTGAACAGGGAAGGCTTTCTGTGAACATCTGTAGCAAGTGGTGGCATTTCTAGCCCAGGGCTAGGAAACAGGGATCTCCTTTCCAGGAAGAAAGCATCACTACTGCAGTTACTGTTATTAAGCCCCGACAGAAAGCGTCAATAAATTGTCTTTTCCATGTTCTGATTTGGTGTGACATTGACGACTGCTGCTTAATTATATATGTAAATAAAGTAGTGGCTATCACCTTTCTATGATGATGTTGTTCAGAGTTAATGATGAAGTGGGACATGGGGTGGATGTGGGACATGTCAGTGTTAATGAAGATTTATTCAGTACTGACATTTGATCAAATCTACTTGGCTAAGTCTTAGGTTTCATTAGTTAAAGACATAAAGCAGTCTGTCTGATTAAAGGGAGAAAAAGCAGTGGGGAGCTCACATAAATTACTACAGCTCAATTAGGTGCAGACAGTTTAGTGAGTGTTTATTACCAGTAGAAAGGAAGATATTCCAATTAGATTAAAAGGTTTTGAAAACAACTCTTCTAGTGCACGGTGATTTAGACCCATTGCTGGAATAATACATGGTGAGAAGCTGCATTGATTAAAAGTGAGCTGGGAAGTTATCTGCATTGCTTCATTGTTTATCAATGGAGCCCCTGCTGCCTAGGTACAATTTACCTCACAAGATCAATGTCTGGACTTGGCTAATTTCCTCCTTGCCCTGAAGATTTATATGGACGTAAAGGGCATCTCCATCATGGCTGGAAATACCAATGAGATCTATTTGGGATAATCATCAAGGCAGTGGAGTTGTATTAATCACCAGCAGTGTAGCCTGGCCCTGCTGCACCCTTCGGGCTGGCAGCCCTGCTGCAAAGCTGCCTTTCAGGACAAGATGTGTTAATCAGGCAGGAATTGGATTCCAGAGAGGTTCCACAGGCTCATTGTGAAAACTCAAAAGGCCTTAAAACAAAAGTGGGAGTCTATAGAGTGCTGAGGCAGTGGCCAGACAGTGTTTCTGACAGCTGATGGAAGGTACAGTGCAAGCCTGTGCTTGAATCCCAGCGTCCAGCAGCAGACAGTGACCTCCAGCAGTGCTGAGCTAGCTGGAGTCCAGCTCTGCTTTGCCAAAGGATTTCTGGATACGGGCTGGGAAAGGTAGGGGGTCATTGTCCATGGCTCTGAAAGACTGATTGTTTCCCATGCAGAATGGCCACGGGGAAGAGGAGCAAAGGAAAAGAAAATGAATGATATTTAAATTCCTTATACTCCTACTGTGCCCTTCAGATCAGACAGGGGCCTGCAGCTGCTTCTAATCCCCCTCTCTCAGAATTGTTTATTGTGAAGACTGGAAGAACTGAGACCAACAAATGGAGATATAAATAAAATAATTCTGATTTTACATGCTTGGTTTAATAATGAGGTGCACAGCTCCCCACCGAAGCCTTTCTCTTACCTTTTGTGTAAACAGGACTCAAAAGTATCCAAATGTTCTGATATTGAACTTTCATTTCTCTTTCCCTGCAACACTTGCACATGCAGCATTTCTCCTGTTCACACAGGTCCCCACAGTCTGAGTTTAAATCAATGCTGTGGAGATGCTGACGCTGTTCTAACCCACTGCTGTGAAAGCAGAATTCTGCCTTGCCTTTTGGCTCTCACCAGCAGGCCTTGGGGCTGCAGGGAAGTGTGTGCAGAGCTGGGCACAGCATCTTCCACGGGTTGCATCTTCACTTTATCAGTGTCATTTATCAGCTCCAGCCCTGCCCTACCCACATCCACACCTCACCAAAAGCAGCAGCCACCAGTGTGCACCACAAGAGCAATCAAACCCCCCAGGCACCCTGGTTAGTACCCCTTGACCATACCAAGTAACTGCTCATGAATAAAACACCCCGAGCTCTGTAATGTAAACATGCTGTTTGTTAGCAAAACCAGCCTTTTGCTTTCTTTTCTTTCTAATTGGAAGGGCTTGTCATTTAAGGAAACAATTAACATTTGTTAGGAGCGAGCTGCCTGTGAATGACTCCTACCATTGCACCGAACACATCTCATTATGATTTATTGGCACACAGCAACCTTTCTGAACATTGTAAGCCAACATTAATTTTCGCTTAATTAAACTCATTATAACAACACTTCACTACATCAAGGGGAAACAAATAGTAATTTAAAAAAAAAGCAAAACGGGTAAACTCCAGAATTCTGTAATTAACTGCTCAAAATTAAAGTGACCACGCAGATTTCCTAGTATTAAAATGCTACTAGTGCTAATAGGAGACAAATCTGGAAAAGATGCAGATATAAGAAGAGGACTCGGGGCTTTGGTCTTAGTTGTAGAATTAAAACGCTCCTGAACAACCTGAAAGTCATGTCTTTGGGACAAGGATCCTGCTTTGCTCTGGATGTTTATTAACTTTTCAGTAGCAGAATTTGTCCCGATATCTTCACTAAATTGTCTCTTGCAAAAAAAAAAAAAAATCAGAAAAAAAAAAAAAAAGTATTTTATTAGAGGCTAAATACACAGGACCTGCAGCAACTGCTTTTACCCCCACAGCTGGTGACATGGTATTTCACTCCAGTTTAGTTCAGTGGTCAAGAAGGTTTAATATAGGAGAGTAGGATTTGAATTACTAATCCCCAATAAAGTTAAAATCCTAAATTCTAAAATACCTGAGCACTGTGTGAGCTGCAGTGTGACACACACAGGCTGGTTTTCCCTTCAGCAGCACCGTGGTTTGACACATCCAGCTGAGGTGCTCCATGAGGACCCTGGTCACAGGGATGTGGAACCACCTGGGAGATCCTTCCCTTTCTAACAGGATTTCCTTAGGGACCCCTGGGTGGAGATTAAACCTCCCTCCCTGCACAGCCCCTCACTTTCTGCCGTGGAGCAGCAGGTCAGAGCTGAACTGCGGGCTGTCTGCTGCTAATGAATATGTTTTACACATCACAGGTAGTTGCTTGCTCAGCAGCAGACTGTGCTGTCTGGAGGCCACAGATAAGTGCTCAGGGATTACCTTTAAAACAATCCCCCCGGCTCTCTTGTCACCGGGAGCAGAAAGTCAGAACAAAACCTGAGCTGTAATCCCTGCTTCTGTGGACTGGCCAATTTTTAACAATTGCAGGTTCAGAAAAAAAAGCCCTTGAAAATCAGTATCAAAGCTGAAGCAAAGTGTTGAGCTGCTGCAAGGTCAGGGTGGCCAGTTCATCTCTTCTCTCCCTCAACTTTTTTGGCTATTTTACTGTGGCTCAGACTGTCAGAGCTTGTCACTGGGATCATTTTCTCTGGTTGTAATGGAATTGAATGTGGTGGGCACTAGGCAGAGCTGGTTTCCCCAGAACACCTGCATTTCCCTGCAGAATGCCAGTGGCTCAAAGCCATTAGTGCTGCTCTCTCTTCTCCTCTGTGCCTTCAAATACTGAAGCAGAGGAATATGGATCTCTCCACATTCAACACACTGGGAATTTAATTGATCGAGCAGATTAATGATTAGCTGGCCTTGCAAATTCTTCCAGGGTATTAGTAAATATTAGCTGTAGCTTATACTTGCTCTTCATTTTAAAACGTAAAAAAAAAACCAACATAATAAATGCTGCTCTGTTAAGGTGGGGCAAGAAAAAAATATATTTTCTAATGATGCAAGAATGATACCTGCTTATAAACTGAACTGGGAAGAGCTGCATCTGCTGGGAAACACCAGCACCATGGGCTCAAGCTCCCAACCCACACATTACATTCCAAGTCCTGCCAACAGCATCCTCCTTAACAGAACACAAGCCTGTACCAGGAATGCTCAGCACTTGAGAGGAGCATGCTCCAGACTAGTGAAGCAGGACAAACCCAAAGTGAGTTATTCCAAAGCAATGGTTAATTACAATATTTTTCACCCTAATAGCTACAGATATCCAATAGACTGTGATGGCTGTGCTGGGGAATTGTTTAGTAACCTTATAAATACAGCACTTATCTTCAGACAGCTCTTCTACTTCTTCCAGAGACCAAAGATAAATGTTTTTCATCAGTGCTCTACTTTTAAAAACGTTTGAAAACATGCTTTCCTAACTGCAGAGCTTTGTTCCCATTCTCAGTGTGCTGGTTAAATAAGGGAGTTCATGAATCATTCTGTGCTATGAATTTTGCAGGGCATGACTGTGTAGCAGAAGAGCTCTAGGAGCTCAGCACTGACATTCTGAGGTTGTGATAAAGAGGAGTTCTCAAAGACTACAGCAAATTGAAGATGCTTTATTGCTGAGCACTGCAATGACCAATTGTGCAACCTTTTAATTGGTAGGTACCTTTCAGGTTTTGCTAAGACCTGCAGTTTACATCTCTTCAGCACCTACATAAAACCAGTTTTACCTCTGCACTCAAAGTTATTAGCCAAAATTAACAGAGGAGTATATTTTCGATTTTCAAAAGTTCTTGTTGAAGTGTTTTTTTTTTCATCTTGGTTCCATTTTGCTGGTCAAATATCAATATGAAATGATACAGAGCAATAATTTATTGATGATAATCAATAAGCACTCTCCATCTGTCTGTGGGGCATAAGACTGGCTTTTTTCACTAGTAGATGGTTAGGTTTCAGTTGTTTATCCCAATGCCTGCAGCACCTCTACTGACTGGTACCAGTGCCAATAAAGATGGAGAAAACTTATTAAGCTGCATTATCTAGGACACCCTCTCAGTGTATTCCATGAAAAATAATCTCAATTACTTTTTCCAGTTGCTATCTATTTAAAAGAAATACTGTGCAGGCTGTAAGTCATTTGATAGTGTTTTCAGCTAAATATTTAGTATGTTTACTTCCATGTTCCTATTATGTGGGGGGAAAACAAGGAGGAAAAAGAAGGTAGCTTTCAGAGGTACAGCTTTTAGTGTTCTCTGAGTAAGAGATTCAGAGAACACTCCTCACTTATGAAATGTATGTAGGTCTTGCTTTAATGCCACAAATCCAAATGAGAAAAGATAAGGCCAATGATACTTTAAAGCTATTATGTTATACAAAACATCAGAGTTAAATGTCATATAGATTTGGCAGGCTGAGAATTCTCTTATCCCAGTGATACCATTTTGAGATTTTTCCAGTACTGGAAATTTGTGAGATCACAAATTCCCAAAAGACACTGCCTGGATTTCCAAATTACTACAGTTTATTTTGTTTGCTTGCTTGTTCCTAAATTATTTAAAATTTCAATATTTGAGCAGCCACTATCCTGAGGATTGCAAAAACAAACAGCTGAATCCCAGCACCATTTTTGTTACTCAACGCTGTCTTTTAAGCTCAGTCTTTTGTAAACCAGAAGGAAAACTGTGCTGGAAGGAAAGCTGGAGCACCAGCAGGCTAGTAGCTGGCATGTCACCACAGTAAGGGCTGTTCCTGTCATCATCCACCATCAGAATCAATTCTGCTCCTCTTTCAGAGTCATGATGAAGGGAATAAGTCACAGGAAGAAACGACTGTGCTCCTCTCCCCTTTGGATTTACACTGTGCTGTGAATGTCACCAGGACTGCAGGGAGAGGTGGGCAAATGGGGGGCTGAAGAGGAATAAGGGATTCTGTTAGGGCAGAAGAAAGACATTTCAGCCCACAGCAGTTTAAGGAACCTGACAAGATGCTGTTACAAAACTCTGTTGTTTGGGAAGTATTCAAGTCAACGTTTCCTAACATGGAACCTCAGACAAAACACTGCATTTTCTCTGCTCTATTTGTTTTATGTGGTAGTTGGAAGCAAATAATGAGTTTTCTGTGGTTAGGTCAGTTTTCTAAACGTTCTGTAGTGTTACTTTAGCCTGTTTAAATTAAATGTTTCTTGAATTTCTGTTTCTTTTGTCTGCTTCTCTAATAAATTCAGAATATAACCTTCATAATCATAATTGTTTCCACAGTAACCAAGTACAACACTGAGAGTTCATTGCCCTATTTCTTCAGGAGAAAAAATGGCCTGTGGAGAAGCCTGCCATCTATATTTCATTTGTATGGAACTTTGCAGTTCCTTCACCATACATCCACAGAAAGAAAATAACATATTTGAAAACAAATGGGAAATAAATGGATGCTTTAACCCATCCCTGCAACAATTACAATTTGTTTTAGCTAAGAGCAAACGATTCTGCTCTGAAATTAATTTAAAAATGTATTTTAACAAATATCTTTCCTTCTGAGTGCAGATATGAATGCACTGGTGAGGAACTGTGAATATTTGTTTCTCCATCACACAGAATAAAGGCACTAGTCAGGTCAAAGAGAGTAAGAATGTATTTCTACTTTGGACAACAGACTAGAAAACAATCTAATTCTGATGTTTCAGGTTTCTAGCAATGAAGTTACACTCACCATTGTAGATCTCCTAAGCAGACAGAGGTGATCATGACTGACTGCCCCTCCTTGGCATGTTTTCTGCTCAGCAGTACTCAATGTTCTCTTGAGACTGGTGTCCTTGAGCTGTGGATAGACAAAGCAAAGTGCTATGTTATGAACAGAGCAGTTGGATCAGGACTTGGCACAAACAAACAAGACAAAATCAATCATCTTGACTGGGGGACCTTGTCCACCTGCAGGGTAGAAGGGAACAGCTACACCCCCTGCACACCCACACTGCCAATGCTTCTGCAGGGAGTAAAACTCAAACCTGCTCACCACATTACTTACGACACTGTGCTGCTCTGAAAGAAAAGGCTATGGAATGAAAAGCTTCCACTGCCTGTGCATCGCCTCTTGTCCTTCAGTGACCAGCAGGTCCTGACTCAGTGTGCTGGTCTCCTGAGGTGAGGTGAACCCAGATCCCAGTATTCCAAGTGCTGCTTTGCTGCCCCCATACCAGCTCCTCCCTGCCATGGCTGCACTCTGTGTGCAGGCAGGAATTCAGTGGGAATATGCAATGGCAGAGATGGCACCTTTAGCAAATCTGCCTCACATTTTACAGCTGCACTTGGGAAGACTGAGAGGAGAAAAAAAGAAGAGAGAGATCCTCACACAGAACAAGCTCCAAATGGTGAATGTTTCTGAAGGCAATATGAAAAATCATGATGCTGGGAAGAAGCTTAATGGAATGTTTTGGTGAGAAAAGTGCAGACAAGGAAAAAAACCCCAGCTGCTGCAGAGTTCTGTAGGAGCACAGAGGACCTGGAAAGCATGAAGTGACCAAGTACTGCAGGATTAGACCCTAACACCCTTCCTGCCTCCCTAGGGCATCTCCTCAAAGGCTGTGAGCTCTGAGGGTACATTGCTGTTTTTCACAGTAACAGCATGGCCCAGAGGTCAAGACACAGCACTAAAGCATTACCTGCAGGGCTTTAGATTTGCTGTGAAATGGAAATATGGCCACTGTTAAGAACAACAAACCTTTCCAGCATGCTAGGGACAAAGCCTCATCCCTCTGACGACCCAGTGCCTGGCCCCATGAACAGCATTATCAATCAGAAAAGGCCCTGTTGCAGTGTTCCTGGGATAACACCTTTCCAACAGTAACCTGAGCAGCAGCAGCAACTCATTTTACATAGGCCACTGCCCAACCCTCAGATGGTGATCAATTGTAGTCACCACCAACCTGAGGCAGCTCTGAAGCAGTGACCTGGAGGTGCAAAGGCCTGGATTTCATTACCAGCCCTCTGCTCCAGCCTGTCCCTGGAATATGTAGTTCCAATTCCAGTGCTGACAGAGGATCAACCATTGCAATCACACAGTAACAAACAGCACTCCCTGCTCAGCCAACACGTGTTAGGGGAGGTTATGTTACTTGCCTCCCATCATTCATTAGATTAAATGCAATCGTTCTCTGAAGAAATTGAATCCAACTGCCCAGTAAAACATTAAAAGGATTTGTTATTTGCTACTATATAAAATTTCCTTTGTGGGCAAACACTTGTGCTAGGAAGAATTTGTAATAAATTAAAATGTCCACATTAAGTGAAAAAAACAAATTCAACTACATCTTTGAATCTGCAAAGATAAGCAAGGACCTCTTTCTCCTAAGGCACTTTTTATTGTCACAATTGCTCCAACAAATAATGTATATAAGAAGTACTTGTGCAAATCCACATTTGCAGATTTGTGCAGTTAAATTAAAACTACAGGTATTTCAGAAGTCTGCCCCTGCTCCTCAGGTGCTATTTCTATATTTACCACAATGGCATCATATCCCACAATTAGAATTAACTACAGAGAAAATCACAGCTTAGAGATTGCAAGGAAAGACTCTTAAAAGGGTGAAAAATCAGACTTATAATAAGACTAAATAGATGTTAGGAACTGACATCCTGAACTGACTCTCATGTTATTTAAAAATATATCAGAGGAATGATATGGGTGGAAACAGGGGTGGTGAGATGGGGGTGAGGGGCTACAGCAAAACATTCTGGAGCAAATTAGTAGTTAAACAGTTAAATATCAGCTAAGAGACTTGTAGTAAAGGAGGTAAATACATGACCACAGGTACATCAAATGGCAAGAGGAATGGAAAGAAGGTCTAGCTGCTGTTGCCTTGAGCAGTTGTGTTGTTGATTTGCATTAGACCCGCAGACAAGTGTGAATACAAAACCATTACAAACAGCAATGCTTCTGGAGGGGCCATGGCTCAGCATACATTACAACTTCAGAAGCAAAACACAGGCCAACCAAAATCCACAGAGCTGTGCTCATTTTTAATATTTTCCAGAACTTTACGTGAAAAGGCAGGGTAACTTGTTTTTATGTGCAAATCAAATTCCACTTTACCAACTGCATTTATTATGCATTAAGTGTATCTCGAAAAAGCTCTCGCATACTCCCTTAGTACTTTATTTTCATTTCTAATTGTATACAAACAGGAGGTGATTATTGAGTACACTCACACATTTTCCCCCTGAGATTTAAATGTGTCACTTCAAGCCTTCCAAGCTGCTCCTTATTACCTCTGCTTTGTAGCTGAATGGCCTGGCAATCAACCTTCAGTCTTCACACTTCAGTCAACCCCCTCCTCCTAGGTGAGCCAAATTACCTCTCCCACAAATGACAACGGTGCTGTTTGACTTAAGCAGACTGACTCTTTTTATGGCATTAAATGTTTAGGCTCTGCTGCTGGCTAGATTATCAAATGTTCTGGAGTATTTAGAGAGAATTTTACAAGTCTTCTGTGGGCTACACAGTGTGAGTTGGAGTTCATTGGCATTGGGAGGGAGCATAAAAAGGCATGCAGTGTACAGAGAGATAAACCTCTGTTCTGCAGCACACTGACACTGCTCCACTCAAAGAGCTGGGAGTTTATGTTTGGGCTGAGATAGGAAATAATAGGCACAGGACTCATTTTTAATGTGACTATGTATATTCAGCATAAATAACAAATACTATATAAAAAACCCCAAACCACAACACAAAAAAACCCCACACCCAACCCAAAATAAAGAAATGCCTTAGTAATAAAGAGCCTAATAAACAAAAATATTGCTAGATTTTTTTATGTTGTATCTGTCCTTGTAGTAAATAGTAATATTAAAATGAGATGCCTGAGAATAACTTTTAAACTTAGCCAGCATAATCCAAAATCACACTGCAACTTGCACCAAGAATCTCCAGATATTTACAAACTAGACAAGCATTCCTCCATGTCCTTTACAATTGGCAGGGGTGAGGCAATTCTGTTAATGTAGAACATTTACTCTCTGTAGCTGCCTGAATGAAATCTGTTCGGCTTATAATCAAACTTAAAAGTAATTTTTATTCAAGTGTTTTAATATTAAATAGAACCAGTACTTTAATGCATTTTTTAACTCTTAAGAGACTAGAAGAAAGTGCTTTGTCTACCCTTACGTGGCCTGAACTACCAGAAGCTGAATAAGTGAATATTAAAGACTGCCAGTGAACTGTAGATCTCCAGCAAGACATTTCTTTGGTCCTCCACGTTTGCATTCTATGTTCTTGTTAAAATGAGCCCAAAGACAAATTAGCCTGTGAAAATTCAGAGATATTCCACCAGTAACCTCTCTGAAATTAAGCCCCAGGGTTTCCAATCTTTGCAGACACAAAATCTAAAAAGAAAAAGAGGGAAATGCTTTGATATTTGACATTTAACTTGTGTTAAACATTTTCCTTGGTGAAATTTTTAACAATTCAAGCAAAGGCTGCGTTGTATTAATATTTATTACTGCACTGCCTTTGCAGTTCAAACCCATCTGAATCTGACCTTCAGGTACAGGTAAGTGCCTTCCTCATTAGCCTTCATTTATATAAATGGAATCTTAAATTTGGGCCAATATGTTTTCAAAGTCTACTGAGGTGTTTTTTTTTTCTGACTGCTTTCCCCTCCTGTTCAATAAATGAATGGCTATAAATACCACGAGATTATTTTAGATAATGTGCTTTATGTCACAATCAGACACGTCTCTTCAGGAAGGTGGTTACCTGAAGACAGAAATCTCTGATCAATACTGACCAGATATATTACAGCTTTATAGCCAATTTCTGGTTTTATACCAATCTGAAGAAATAAATGATGTTTCCATCTCTCCTCCCTCACTGGCCACAGGCTGCTGCACTGCTGGAAACAGTGGCTCTGCCCCAGGGCATGCAGAAATGCTTCTCAGTGGCAGCTTTCTGAACCAAGGTGTAGACAATCTCAGCTGTTAGGAAGGACTGGAGTAAGAGTTATCAAAATTCAAGGTAAGAAGAGCCAGAACTCTGCAGATGCAGCAGATTCACAGAACAAGAGCCAGAAAATAACCTTATTTTCTCCTTCAAAGTACAAACTTCGGGGAGTCTCTCGAGAGGACTAGGAAGGCTTGGGGCTTCAAAAGGAGGAGTGGAGAGCATTAATTAAAAGAAGCAGAAACTCCACTCTCCTGAAATGAGCATCTGGTCTGGATTTAGCATCGACAGGATTATGCCCTGAAAGAGTATCAACTGAAATCCACTTAAGACTTGCAAATTTCACAAGAAGGTGCCTTGGAAAGCTGTTCTCCACCCTCATTCCCATCTTGCCTTTCTTCTACAAACACAAAGGAATGAGTGGTTTTTAAGCATATCCATTTCTCAATCCATTTCAGCCACCCATTTTTCTCTCAGTAACTGTAAACCCCAAACCTCTAAAAAAGAGAAAGAAAATAAAAAGTTGAACATTAAATTTCTCATTCTCCCTTCAGTAAAGCTCATACTACTTCACTGCAGACATGCACTGCAAATAAATACTGAAAAAAACACTTTTCCAGTTTCCTTGGAAAAAAACCCCAAACAGATTTTTGCTACCAACATCTAAGATCTGTGTTTCAATCCATCTCCTCAACTCTTAAGGCATGCAAAAACCTAAAGGCTCACAAAGTTGTGGCATCACAACATATCTCTTCCCAGAGGGGTAAATGACAGCAGTGGATGCCCTTCTATTGTGTTGTAAAACACTCTAAAAGATCCTTGCTCTGAGTATTAATATAAGGTTACTGTTAATATACCATTAATAAATGAGGCAGGCACAGAGCCCTTTGCTCAGAAGGTGTAGCTGTTCATGGATAAATCAAGTCCATTCACAACTTTATCTTCCAGGACAGCAGGGAGGGTAAGGAAGTTACTGATAATACCAGGGCAGCAAACTGCTATTGTCAGTCAGGCACACAAATATGATCAAAAATAAATTACTTGAAAACAACCAATTTAATTAATATGTAAGCTGGATCAAGGCCAAATGCCTGGCAGGATGAAGGAGTGAAATATGTTTTCAGGTAGTTCTTTCCTCTGCATTTTAAATAAGAGAGTTATTTCCATGGAAGAGCAGCTGATGTCTGCACAGCTCTGTAACTCAATGCTGCAACAGTCCCAGTAAAAAAGAGTAATTGCCTCTTGTACACAAATAGTCCTCTGTGTGCTTGTACAGTCTCTCAGTGTTCTGGGACAGACTAGTTGAAGGTTATAAAAAAAACCCCATGATATGATAAATTTTGAAGAGGTGAAATGAATAGCTGCAGAGCACGCAGCAGAATACAACTCAGAGGCATTATCATCTCAGCCTTTTACCATTTCCACTGAGCACACAGCACATGATGCTTCCAGGATGACAGGCAATTTAGGGCTGAGTGAGCTACAAAGAGATGAGTCTACAACCCATTAGAATGTGTTTTAAATACAACAATAACTTTCCTCTTTTACCTTAATTTTCTGTTTGTATTTCACTCACAGCTTTTAAATATCAGTCAAAACACCGCAGTGACATCTCCTTTTTGATGACAATGATGCAAAGACTGAAATTACCACGGGCTGCCAGGAGAGCAGCAGAAAAATGATTAGCGTTTTTTATTGTATTTTAACAAGTTCTGTGCATTTATCAGAGAATGAAGTTTAGCAGTTGAACAAAACGCCCAGTGTAACTCCAGGCAGCAGAAAAAAAAAGCTGGCTCTGGGAAGGAATTGATTCAACTTGTCATCCCCCCACCAGCCCTACACAGAGCTCGGAATCACACAGCATGATCCATCCCTGGAAGAACATGATTTGCCTTTCAGGCAGATGCTTCCTGCTGCTGCTGAAACTTCAGCTGTGCTCCCTGAAAAGGTTCAGCTCGAGAATTATTGCCCTGCCGTGGTCACAAGGTAAAATATATGGTAGGCTCAGGGGGCCAGCAAAGGAAACTGGTGGTCTGAGAAGAAAAATGACCTCTCTATTTGGAATTTATATACATATATATGTGAACTTTTGCACTTATTCATGCTACAGATCTGTAAAGTTTGACTGAGTATCTCATAAACATCATAATAGTGACCTGATTCACCTGCAGTGCACCAAGTGTGGTCCAACCATTTGTAACTTGTTAGTGTCACCTACTAAAGACATTACAAGATTTTTTTTCAGATACCAGTTCATTAGTAAGTCAGCTCTCTCTAAAAAGAAAAAAAACAAAGTAAAAGGGAAAACTTGTGATTTTCTCAAAGGAACAATGCACATTTGACTGTCAGACAAACCATGTATTATTACAACCCCTACAACTGCATGCTGTTAACAGCATCTTCTAGCACTGCCTCCAACACAACAGAGCACGTTGCAGTTCTTCTGAAACTTACAACTGTGAAGCAAGCCCCCACCTGGATTTTCTCCAGCTGTAGGCACAAGGATAGAGAATTAGTTTTTGAATTGAAAACTGGAAGACAAAAATGCTTTTTGAGAGGTCCCGAGAGCTCCCTACTCCTGTGTGATAGTGCACACCCTGTACATGGCAGAATCTGCCCACAGCGTCCTCTTCGGTTACTAAAGCTACTAAGCCTGAGGGGCTGGAGTGCATCCTTAGCAAGTTTGCAGATGACACTAAATTGGGTGGGTGTGTGGATCTGCCTGAGGGATGCTCTGCAGAGGGATCTGGCCAGGCTGGAGCAATGGGCTGTCGACCTCTTCAACCTAGTTAAAGATGACAGGACCAGGGGCAATGGCTTCAAGCTGCACCAAGGGAAATTTAGGTTAGATATCAGGAAGAATTTCTTTAGAGAGGGTGGTTAGGCATTCATTCTATGATAAGGCAGGGGTGATGATGGAAATTAACATTCTTTACAGGTTATGACAATCAAAAACATCTTTTGTATATAGCACAGAATGTCTAAGCATTTTTTTCTGAAGCACGTATACATACAGCCAATGACTGATGTATTTCACACACAGCCTTGATTCCCTCTTCAGGAGCAGTGACAGACATGCTTTGCTAGGCTTCTGGTATAATATCACTAAAGTATTTCAAAGCACTTGTTGATGATGTATTACATTTATGGCACTGCCATCTTTCTTCAATATTCAACTACCTTTTGAGTGGCAGCCAAGACTGAATGGAAGCAAGTGGAATGATTTGTGCACCGCGTGCCCGATGCCTCACCCGTGTGCTGAGAAGGGCAGGGCTCCAGCAGTAAGCTACGAGTCATTTTAGTCACAATAAAAGCTGTGTACAAGAATTCATGATGTCCCAGCTGATTACCAGAGTCTATTTAATGAAATGCATATTTTTGAAGGCTCAGAGGTCCCGTAACGTTTGTGCTTTTATTTAAGAACCATTAAGTAGGATTGCAACTGTAACTCTATTAAACATTTTATAGTCTTCTCAAGTGCACGTTTATTTTCTACATCAACTTTGGCTCTTTTACAATATTGTGAAGATAATTCAGCATCGAAGCAATGCCACACTTCAGCAGATTGAAGTTAGCAGGACATTCTTCTGGAAAGGGGAAAAAAAAAAGAGTTTCTGGCAAAAAGCCTACCTCATCTACATGAATTATAAGAGGATTAAAATAATTTGCTGTCTCTAGGTCTCTCTAACCTTGCAAGGAAATTTTTAAGCGTTTCAGAAGCAAATTTACATAAATGCAATAAAAGTTTCAAATCTTGGATTTGTACTTCCCAAAATACCTTTTTGCCATTAACTTTTCGTTTCAATGGCAATAAGAAATGAAGCCTTTGTTCTAGCTATTTGAATTAACAGCATCTCTATACAGCTCTTCAGATTAAAATATTCATGAGCTAAGTGAAGTCACAGGATGAAGGTGATTTAAAGGCAACAGAAAGCAACTCTGAGCTTGACCAGCTTGCAGGAAGAATCCCCCAGGTTCAGCATTCACAGGTAACCACAGCCCAAGGGTAACCTGCTGCTCCCTGTAGCTGAGGGCACCTCATCTGAATGCACTTTTCACCCCAGGCCAACATGTGGCTGCCAGAGGTCAGACTCTGCTTCAAGAGCTAGAAGCATCCTCTCATGAATTTGGGATAAAGTAATTGCTTTACAATCCTCTCCATCACATTTTGGAGACTACAGCTGGTCATAAAGTTTAGATCTAGGTTTTTGACCTTTGATGCTTGTCCTTCTCAAACTCTCCTATAGAAATGGCCTTCAGTTACAATCAGGATCTGAATCTTCCCAGAGTTTGAGGTCATTCTGTTATGCCAGCCAATAAAAGCATTTTCTTTTAAAACCTAAATTATTTTTAAGGCTATATAATGTCATGACATTTAGCAAGGAAAACCAACCCTAAGAACCTGTACCTTGATGTCTACTCGAGTTCTGGTGGTGGGAAGCACTGACAAAATCCATCCCCACTCTGATTAAATGCATTTCTGTCCAAAGCTGAGTGTTCTCATTGGACCTATCTTGCCTGTTACAACAGTAAACACGATGTACCAAGGACAGAGTGAAATGCTGGGAAAACACAACTAAATGGTTAAGCAAATAAGCACTGGTTTAAGGTAAGTGCAATGCAGCAGTAAGAGCAATCAGTGTCTGTGGGACAGCTGCTGCACAGCACTGCTATTTGTAAACACTGTTTCTAGATGGCAAAACGTTCTAGATTCGTGTTGCCTGTTAAGTTCCTAAATACTGATAATTATGGCATCCATCTCCCACATAAAATAACCCAAATTAATGGATATTAATCATGAATGCTCTGCACATAACAAAAAATAAAAGTAATTGGTATTAAGATACTTAGCATTACTTAATAATCCACCCAGGAGAACTTTTCAGTCATTATATCCTTGCATATCCAAAAGATTATTTAAGTTTCTCTCTGTCATTTAAAAATATTTCAATTTTAGCATGGCACTTGGGGTATTTTTTAAATTACACCTATGAAATGGCATTACTCTGTGCGAGAAACTGTTAGGACATGAAAGATAATTAAGAAACAAATACGGACTTTGATTAAGATGAAAAAAATGTACCTGTATCAGTGTCCCATTGCCTCAGGTACTTTGTTGGTTTTCTTTGCTGTTTTAACTATCAGTCTCCATCTCTGGAGACACTTAAGACCCACCTGGATCTGTTCCTGGGTGACTTGGTCTAGGTGATCCTGCTCAGGCAGAGGGGGGTTGGACTAGATGATCTTCTAGGTCCCTTCCAACCCCTAATATCTGTGATTCTGTGATTCAGTTATTGATAATTCTTATAACTAAATGCAGTTTGTCACCAGTTCATGAATGCAGTTGTCTTTCCAGGACAGCAGCATTTGTCCTTCCAGGCACTAAGTGTAAACTGGGTGACAGAGAGAGACTGTGAGGCCATAGATCAGGAGGAGAGTTTTAGCTCCAGCGCTGCTTCCAAATCCATTCCCCCGGGCTGCTGAAGCATTAGCAGCGTTTGGGATTGCCTGCAGCAGTGTCACTCGGGCCTCTGGCACGGTAATGCACTGCTGGCGTGCGGGGGCTGACAGAACTCCTCTCAAGCACCATTACAGTAATTAGAGGAGTCTTCAGCATGACACGCAAAGTTAAGGAAGGTGACAGCAGAGTGTGTAGATACTCAGACACTCTTAAACATTGTTCAGCTGCGACAAGGGGCAATTAAGAGACTACAGCAACATTGAGACAGGGATTGTCTGCTGTGTACCCTGCCAGAGCAAACAAGCACGGATGAAAACGGCAATTAAGGGCAGATGACAGCTGACGCTAGCAAACAATTGCTCAGTAAAAGGAGTGGAGGAGAGTCGGGGTAACGAGTACTAGCTTTGCTCAGATCACTTATTTCGCAGAGAACATGTTTAAAATCTCATTAGTGTGGGGTAAAAAGGATGCAGATTTCGAAGCCAGTGAGGAGGTAGCAGATGGCAGCAATGAATCCTGAGCTTGGAACTTCAGAAACTCGGAACAAAATGCATTTCTGGATTGCTTCAATTACCACAGATGTCTCCTAAAGCAAATTACTGAGAGCACGGAACATTATCTGGAAACAGATCTCTGCCATGACAATAATGTTTTTACTTGATTCTCTCTCAATCGGGTTTATTTTTTCGTAAAATAAGGATTACTCTGAATGACAAAACATGTTGAAGCATGTCCTGAACACTTCCCTTCCTGCCCAAGCCCCCTGTGTGACAATCCACTCCATCCCTCTCTCCACATGCCTTCCTTCAACTCAGAGTTGACACCTGCAGAATAACTATTTTCAGCAGGGAAATAGTTAACTTTTTTGGGGAAAACATATTTTCAGATCCCCATACCTCAAGCTCAATTGCTGTTTTGCAGGAACAAGAGCTGATTAAGGACATCAACACTTGGTTGTTAATTGTTTACAGCCATAAACTATTTCTATATTTAGCCCAAGACACATCTTAAATCACTGCAGTTTATTTTATAATCTGAAATACACTGTGAGAATATGGGTGATATTTTAACTGATTCATAAATATTTAAAAGTCTGCTGATTTTCAATCGTGTCTTTCTGCAATCTGTTTTTCATAAATTCTGAATTTAGCGACGGGTTATTTTCAGTAAAATAGCACAATTATCATTCTTGTACAAACCCAGTTAAAACAGCACAGAAAATCTGCAGGAGTAGGAAGTGAGTATGATTTATCACCTCAAAGGTACTGAAGTCATTCCAAGGCATGCCAGGGCTGTATTTCTGCTGCTCTATGCAGACTCCAGCTCCCAGCTTGCCAGTGGGATAGATATTTCTCCACGGGTCTCATCTTCTGCATTGTTGTCATAAGGACAAAGCAAATTTGACAGCAATATTTATTCCTAGTCTGCTGGGGCAAGAATATTTGGGAACCGACCAGGAAGGAAAGCATCTAAGAAGAGATAGCTTTAATAAAGAGTATACTAAGAAATAAATAAATCCCAGAGGGCTTTCTGGGGTTAAAAAATGGAGTTTTCCTTTCTCTGCTTACAGAAAATCTTAGCTTTAAATGGAAACTAATCCCACAGGCAAGTTCTTACCTGCTAGGAACAATCAGCCAGATCACCCAAATCAATGCTATGCTATGACAGAACACTAGAACACTATTTATTAATATATAAACACATACACCTACAGCTATACAAGTTTTGTAAGCAATTCCCTTCTCCTACTAGGACTGGGTGCTTTTCAATAATCAGCTATTTGGAACAGAGATTTGCTGGAACAAAACCAGCATCAGCTCTGCAACGTGCTCTTCCCAACTACATAAAAACTGTTAAACTCTTCTGATGACACCATGCTGTGATGCCACAGACTCACACAAATTAGAAATAAGATTTCTATGTCAGTGGGATCTTAATAGGCATATGCTCCTGAAAACTAATTAAAACTCCTTAGAAAGAGCTTTCATTTAGGAAAATTAAATAATTAATTAATTACATTCCTAGGAAGATAATGTATTTTCAGGACAAATTAAAACCAGACAAAACCTTAGAAGACTTGATTACTTGAGATTAAGTTGCCTTTCTAAGAGATACAATTGAAGGAGATCTTAAAGTTACTTAATGATATCATTGTGCTTAGAGAGCTAGAAGGAAAAGGATGCTTTGCTCAGTAGAACACAGCAGAATTCACTACCTTCTCAACCCCTTTAATGTGAACATTTAGGTGAAAGCAAATCCAGCTGATAGGAGCCCTCAGGAGTCATGCCAACATGTTTGGGGTTTTTTTAATTAGAAGCAGACAAGAAAATGGATACAACATCATTATTTCTGATACAAGTTCAGCTGCATTATTTTAAGTTTGAGAAGCAAAAGTGGAAGAAAAAATCCTTTGAATTATAGAGCAGTGAAACACACAGAAATGAACAGAAGGCCTGCTCACCTAGAAGCAAACACTGTGTTCGGTTAGGAACATGGGAAGCAATTCCAACACATCCAATGAGAATAAACCAGTATAGGAACAGAGAATAAAGACTCAAATATGCATTTCATACTGTAGATCATGATCAAAGGCAGCAGTGTCAGGGAACAGATGACCCCAATTTCTACTGTATTGGGCTTTTCCATTTGTATTTTAAAGTAACAACATCGCATAGAGACAGATAATTTTAAAAACAACTTCAGACAACCTCAAGTAAAGTGTTTATAGATGAATTAACCTGTCCTGTATGAATGAAAAACAGTCTCAGCCCTACACTGAGGAAGGATTCAGAGGGATCACTTCTGAAATTAGCATAAGTGCCTTTGTTCACATTTATCTTTTTCAACAATATGCTGAAAAACACTGGACTTTATTGAACTGCGAGATCAAACATTAGCCTTACAGCCCAACAGTTGGAATACAATTAAACAAATGTTCCTAAACAACAGCTCAGAATACCCTGAGCATATTTCCACCTTTATTTTCAAACTTTTAGTGGTTTTCCACTGAGCAGAGACCCCACAGGGTCCAGCCACCTCAGGTACCCCAGGGCACAGCTCCTCAGATGTACCTGGGGTCTGCTGGGCTGTCCTGCCTTCAGCACCTAAGTACCTCAGATCCTAATTATCTTTTAGGGTTTTTTTAGTAATCTTTTCAAAGATCATTAACACATTCTCAGTACTAGATGTGACAATTAGACCGAGTATTTCCATAGTTAATCAAGCACTGTAAAATAGTAATGAATAAAATTCACATATAATTCCACTCAGACTCTCATAACAGAGTTTAATTGAGCTTTAAGTGATTTGAAACACTTCATTTGGCTCCTTTCATAAAACTAAATTTGACCCATTCTGAATTCTTGTGTGTGTCTCAAAAATGCTACATCTCAAAAGCATTCTTTCCAGTAGCTTTTGTTTACAGCTTTATATGAGATGGAATTAGAACAGTTTGTATTCTGTAGCTTGTCGTGATGTTTACATATTCTAACAGGTTTTTTCTACCAAAATATTATTGGAAATGTAAGATGAAAGATGCAACTTCCTACCCTGAACACATGCCAAATAAAACATCTCCTCTGGTACACATCAATTTCAGTTTGTTGTTGCACCTGCTTGAAAGGTTGTCCTGGATATTCATAAAAGACTAGTTTTTGAACTTTTAAACAAAATATATCTTATTTGGAGAAACCTAAAAGCATAAGATAACAGCATTCCTTACCTATACTTAAAAATCTTTTTTTATATAATGGGAATTTCTGAGTAAACACTGTAAGAAGTGGTTCTTTATGAAAAAATTACACAATATGATTAATGAAAATTCTAGGTCTAAAAATGTCTTTAGCCATGAACTGAAGCTTCTTCAGTTTTCTATTCCACAGCATTTATTTCTCTATTTCCACTCCTGTGCAAAGTGTGTACTCAGTATCTGCCCTGAAACACACACCAGAACCAGGACCTGGACTGGAAGTTATCTTCCAGAGGCAGGAAAAAAATTTATCTGTCAGCTTAGAAAAATCCCCCAAACTCTTGAAAAAGAATTTGATAGTTACACATATAAAATATACATCATTCTTCTAAAGCTGAGGATACAAAAAGAAACCAACTAACCTACCAAAAAAACAACAAACCTGCCCAAAGGTTTTTCACTCTCATTAATTATCTTTTACAGCAAGCTGGCTACCATTACAGATGCTTCATGTAATGCCTGCACAAACCTCAAGAACCTTGAGCCATAAGAATGCTCTAGCAAGCCAAAAAATAACTAACAGGATTGTTTATTCTATTAAAATAAAGGTATGTTAGAAGACATTAATTCAAAATACTGAAAGAAGTTATTTAAAATGAGAAAACCAAGAATTAGTAATAATTAAGAGCTGGTGTTCACAGCAACAACTATTCCTTCCCAATGGCACCCTGGTACACAGCAACAGATTTTGTCAGACTTGTTTTTAATCTGGCCAAACTTCATACTGAAAATCATCTGTAGATAATAAGAACAGAATGTGAGGATCAATTAAATAGTCTCATTTTTTCCAGAATTTAATCATACTCTCAGGGAAAAATTTGTTCTGCTGTAACAAAGAATAAAAGTTAGTAAACCAGTAAAGATAAAGAACTAAACTTAATAGCTTGTATCAAATGGGTAGGGTTTGGCTGGGTGTTTTTGAATAAATGGGAACTGTGACTAAAAAGCAGGATAGAGAGAGAAAATGGAGAGTGTAATTGCCATAATATAGCACATCAGTGGCCCATGGATTCCAGTATTCTGTCTTCATAAAGATGCATTAAAAAATGCTTAATGAAGTCAACAGGATAAGCATAAATTACCAGCTGCCTCCAGACACCCTGCGTGGGCTCGCTGAGGACGGGACCACAGAGCCACTCCCTGCCACTCAGGCTGCCTCTGCTGATGGCTATTAATACATTTCCAGCCCGGTTCTCCAAACCTTGCCTTCTGATCCTTCTGAAACATAACTAAGGAGGTAGAGATGTCAGGCTGCTGCAGTGTCACAGGAGCTGCTTGGTCATGAACACTGATTACTTTCTGTTTTCTCATTATTTCTCATCTCTGTATCAGTATTTCAACTACTCTTGTTCTAGTCCCTTATGAACACACATCTCTATGAAATAGATGGAATAATTTATGAATTACATGCAGTTAATGAAACATAATAAAAAAATCATCTCATAGAAAATTACCCAATGCAAAGTTTAACACAAACACACGAGATCCAATTTAATTACTAAAAAACTGCAGGATTGCAGGTTGAGAAAGTTACTAGAAAACACTTTCCAAGCCTGAAAGCAGCCTGAGGGCCAGAGAGCAACAGAGCAGCACAGTGATTCCTCTACTCTTTCAGTGCTCCACTTAAAGAGAAGATTAAAAAAATTCAGAAACTTACTGTTTGTTACTCTGGTAAAAAATACCAATTAAAAAGTAGTGCTAGACTTCAAACAGTCCTCAAGTGCAGTAAATTATATGATCTGCCTTGTTCTAATACTTCTATATTCCCATTAAATTCCATCAATCCTTTATAGTAAGGATCACACAAAAAGAGTAACAGAATTTTCTGTAAATGAACCACAGCTTTGGTAGCAGTAGGAAACCCAAATTTTAAGTGAATTATTAAAGGCAACTCATTACCATTAACAGTTTCTATGTAACATCTACTGAATCCAGGCAGAGCAGATATTAAATTAACTCCAATCCACATTTCTTCCCCTCCTGAGCCCTCAGCCACTGCAGGCAGAACTGGAAATGTCTGCACCCCATACAGTCCACAGAGGAGTTGTGGTTCCACTGGCATTTAGTGCTCAATGGGACTGGCAAGTGGAAAAGCACTTTTTCTCCCTCCAAGCAGGCAAAGGCTGGCCAGGCTGTGCAGCCCAGACAGCTCAGTGCCTGTGGCCATGCAGTCACAAAGCCCCTGTGCATTCTCCTTCTGTCTCACCCTTGTTTTTCACAACCACTGAGTGTGAGAGATCATCCCTGTGCTGCTGGCAAAGCCATCCCTGCCTCGTGATAACCTTGGGAGCTTCAGGGATAAACCATGTTGGAGGATGAAGAAAATCCTTCCAATGCACACACAAGCCAAACCAGCCTTGCAAGGAGTGGTGAAGTGCCTTGGCCTGGCACTGCTGGTACAAAGAATTAACCACAATTAACGTGATCCTGTTTGTCATAATGAGCTTCATCTGACTCCATCCTTCAGAAACCTTCATTTATCTAACTTACAAAGAATATGTTAAACAAAAGCACTTCACAATATTAGTGCCATTTACATCAACTGCACTAGAGAAAATTACCCAATACAATTTTCTAAACCATTTAGTATTATGAACTAGGAACTAAAAGAGAAAATTACATTTTTTGATTTGTAGGCTATTGAAAACACTCTACACATGAATTCACACAAACTGCATTACCTTGCTGCTCTCTCGATGGCAGCAGACCTTAATAAACCACAGAGCCAGAAACAATGCTCTGGGACTTACACAGAAAAATACATTAAGTCCCTGGGAGTCTGCATGAGCAAGACACTGCCTGTGGAGTCTTCCCACACCTGGGCCAGGAGCTTCTCACTGTGCCTGGATTTATTTCAAGAGCAAACACAAAACAGGAGCACTGAAGCAAGGTGTAAGTTTCCCGAACACAGGACATACAGCTGGACAAATAATATATCTTCAAAACTCCTGAGCTTAAAAAGACACTCAAAGGCTAAAATAAATTATAATAATACTTGCTGTTGTGTATAAATAATGGAACAAATGTTATGAGATCAACACATTTAGTAAGGTAGCAGAAAGGAAGGGAACTATGAAAAATGTTTAAGATACCAACACACTTAACAAGAAAGGAGCAAAGAAAACAGCTCTGTAAAGACAAGGTAAAAAATGGCCTCTGGATGAACACTGCCATGCAACTGTTCTGTTTATCTGCATGCATTTTCCTGAAAGGTTTTACTTTTTAAACTCTTACAGCACTTTCATTTATATTTTAAACATCCAGGAATTGCCATATTTATCACTTTGAATTTTAAAAGGGAATTAACAAGATAGCTAAGGCAGTAATTATGGCTATTTCCTTCTAATAAAATAAAATATTTCCCACATGTGCAATATACTCCATTCATGAGCCTCAATACTTTAAGATGCCTGAGGGTCAAACTCAGCAGAGATGTGAAAGTTGGAGAACATTGCATAATATAAAATATATATTAAAAAATCCAGCATCTACTTCATGCCCAAGTGTAAAATGGTATGGGCTGCAGTAAAAAGCAACAAATTGGACTCTGAAGGATGACAGATGCCTCAATTAAGGAGTCTGCTCTGTCATAAATCCCTTTCCTATGGTGCTCTCAGAAGGTTGCCCTGGTTTAAAACTCTTCACAAATTCTCTGGACAGAGTTCAGAGCAGAAACTGGAAAACCTCAGGCACAAGCATTTGTATCAAGCAGGGGAATGCCCAGGACAGCTTGTGAATTACATGGGCTGAATAACTTCAAAGAAAGCTAGGGAGCAGGACACCAGATTGTAAGAAAAAGCATTTCTATACCAATTCAGTGTAAAATGGTGCTGCACAGACCCAGGACAAGAAAACACCACATGTCCAACCACACTGCATTTGTAGCCAAAACAAGAGCACAACGTTGGCCATGGTCTGCTATATCCACGTGTAAAAAAGTACAAGCACACCAACCAAATACTCAGGCAGGCCTGTCATCTCCTCATGCATTTCAGAAATTAATTACACATTTTCCTATCAGTCAATCTCTTTCATCTTTCCTCCCTGAGTTGCTATCTTTCAGCCTTGTTTTAAAGCACTTGCTTTAATCACAGCAACAGCTCTATGAATAAACATCTCTGAGAGCAGGACCTAAGGAGAAAGAGGGAGAGCACCACATCCAAGCAAGCCGAAGTTAGTTACCATGTGTGATACAGAAGCTCCAAGGCACGAAGGGCAAGTGTCAAAGTTGTAATGACATGGACAGAAAATTACATTTTCAGTGGCATTTTGGAGACAGAGTAACAGAAAATTAAGGAGAGGCAGCAGGAAGAAGATGGATGCACTTACTGTGTGATAAGGCTAATCTAAGGTGACCATATTTAACATGAAGATGTCGTGGTGTACAATAATGGCTGTAGCAGAGTGATGGAAAGGTCCCCAAATACACCAGGATTCTGCCAGGGTGGCTCATGGGAATACCACCCCTGGGATCTCTGGAAATGCAAATGCTGTCTGCAGCCTGATTTTACCATGGTTCTGAGGAAGCACATTGGGCTTTCTCCCTCTGTTAAATCCAAAACAACCCCTCACAATCATTAATGAAGTATTTTCAGAGCTAAACCAGCAGCATGTTTAGGTTTTTGTTGAGCACATGCAAAGGAGACCCTAGGGGCTCAGCAAAAAGCACTGGGGAAGAGGAGCCCAAGGTGGCACAGTCCAGGGTGCTGTGGTTCAGCACAGCTCAGTGCTCCCCTTCCCTCTGCTGAGTCCCTTTGCATCTCCAATACTCGGTATTCATTTCCAGCTACAGCAGGATGATTAACTAATTCTGTGGGATATTAACCCAAGCTAAATACCTAGGCTTTCATTACGTATGCAGGAAAGATTAATCCATTTGCTGGATGTGCAGTATTTCACCAAAACCCCTGAACACTTCACTACACTTCTCACCCAAGACTTAACAGCCAAGTGAAATGCTGTTAGAGGATAATATTATGACTTCATTGCTTTTACAGAACATAAATACAATAACATTTATATACTGAAAAGACACTGTGATAAATTCTAAGCACATAAATGTATACTGGGTGTATAAATAAGATGTCATACAATTTATATAAAACTACTTTAATTAAAACTTGTCAAATGCATGATTAAAACATATTTTATAATCAAGACTAGAGCATTTTCAAGAATTTAACTTCTTTATTTATCAAAAGCTAAATACAACAAAGTATTCCAGGGCAAAAAATGGAGCCTAGCAGTGAAATTATTGATTTCCCCCAAACTCCTGAAATGTTTAAAGATAAGCATGTGTTTAGTGTTTTACTGGGTCACAGCCCCACTGCCCAAACATGCCACCATTCATCACGTTATGAAAGCAATTACTACAGGTTTAGCTTCATTAACTTGGAATGTGAGAAGAGTCGATATCCTAGAGGAGACACTCAGCACCATCCCAAGGCCCCCCTGCACTCTGCGCTCTCTGGGTACACCCACAGAACCTAGCAAGGAACTCAAAGGCAGAAATTTCTTGTGTTTCTGTCCAGACTTCCTTCACTTGACAAATCATAACTTCTGCCTTGGACTCCACTAATTGATTCTGTTTTAATATTGCTATGGAGGAAATAAAAACATTAGGCAACCACTGCACTGTCTCCTGAAGTGAATTACTGTGAACATTTTTCTACTTCATCTATATCCAGCAGCTGCAAATTACACCAATTTTTCAGCATTGGCAATGGGACTTTGATCCTAATCAATAACAATAATGGCCCCTCAAGCAGCATTAGCAAGACGTGAACTTGCCTGATGTTAATGTTCCCATCACATCCAATTAACACTAAGTGCCACCACTTCTAGATTCTCAGCACTGGAAGGTCCAGAATGAGCCACACAGACCTGGCCCTGCACTGCCAGTGCAATGAAAGCTCTCTATGAAATGTTACTGAAACTGTGGGAACACAAAGAGTGGTTATTGTAGAGTAATGGCAAATATTTTTTTCAAGCATTTGAAACACCATGTCACTTCAGCTGCTGCTGCTCCTAACCAAGAGTAAAAATCCCAGAGGTAAAGATGATATCTAAGTCTATTAAATTTAATGTAATCAAGCATCTGAAAATTTAACAAGTTTGTGAGGGCTTTCAGTTTGCTTTCATATAGATCTTGCCTATAAAGTCAATAGTCAATATTAGCATGTTTAATGAAACAACCTGATTCTGTTAAACATGAAATATTCAGATTTTAGTTAGCCCTGGGTTTATGAAACTCACTCCAGCAAATTTTCTTTGATACATTTTGTAAGTCATTAATAAGTAACCACTGGTTAGGAATCATACTTTTCCAAGGGAAAATTAGGTGGCTGACTACCACATGCTGGCCTTTTTTAGCTTCCATAAAAAATTAAACAAGTGTAATAGAAAGGTTGTAAAATTAAAAATACATTCCATCATTTTTCACAAAATCCATTCCTGCTATTTCAGATTTCTAAGGTGAGACTTCCATCTTCAACAGTGTATTAATTATCCCATAGAACTAAATTAACCTAAAAGATCTCCACTGGAATAACATATAGTAAGCAGCAACACACTGTAAACTCAATGCAGAACGACTGTAAACCCTTCTAACTGGCCCACATGAAAAGAACAAAGGCTAAAAATGTCACTTATTTTAGCAGGATGTTGTAGCTAGATGTATGAGGTTGGGTGAGCTGTCAGGATAAGATAAATGAAGCTCAGTTGTACCATTAACCTGTGACATTTTTGACAGTGCAAGGCTGTGCACTGTGAGAAAAGCAGAATATGTATCTGTTTGACTTTCTTCCTCTCAGTAATAAAAGAAAAAAAATGCAATGGTCCAATAGGGGAATACAAGAGACAAAACTCCTTTTTCTAGTCCTCAAAAGTGTAAGGGCTCAAATGAAAAGACCCAGGCCTTATGGATACTCTGCAGATATATTCCAGGATAATACAGAGGAAAGGAAATTAGACTAGGTACATTAATAAGTTGTATTCAAATTTAGAACACCATAATAATTTTTCATCAATCCTGACATTTTAAGAACAAATAATAACCTCCATCCTGACAATCCGAGTTATGCTTCTATTGAGATAACTTCAAGTGACCAGAAAGGAGAAAAAGAAACGAATCATTATAAAATGGCAATCAATATACAGAAGGCAACAGTCAATCATTATCATGTTAAAACTGGAGCATCATTTAAATTCCAGCAGCTCTTCCTTGAGAACTTCCTTACTTAACAGGACTTTTCCAGTGAAGGACTTCAGAACTAAGAGAGCTGTGACTGAGAAACCTGTGAACCCTAAGCAGGTTTTTTAATTGGAATATCTTTCCTTCCTCTCTATGGCTTAGTGAGGAAAAAAAATGTCTGTCGACAGAACATTCAATATTTACATCACTCAAAAAAAAAGAGTAGAAGTCCACCATAGTCCATTTTAGGAATCACATCTAGTCCACACACTGATATGAAGAATAATTGGATCGTGTTTCAATTCTGAAACAAAGATGTCTTATTTTTCCAGCTGAGCACCTGATAAGAAAATGTGTCAATGTCAAAAGATGAGCCTGACTTTTTTCAAGCCTAATTGTGACAAACAGATGAACTGATCTGTAAGATGACCTGTGATCCTGTCTAGAAAGTGTAGCTGCCTTAAGAATTATTCAAAATTGGAAGTTAGCCTGTACTAGAATACCATCCCTATTAGATCCATTAAAAATGTAATTACATTTAAATTAATCTATGAATATTGCAAAGACAAATTACCAGACTAGAGTGAGAATGTCCCCAGCTGCTTTTTGCAAATGTAACATAGCTGTCTTCACCATCCAACATTAACATCAGAGATGTTTTCTCACAGAGAAATTCAGCAGGAGGCAGTTGTTCTGGCCTCAGTGTCTCTCTAAGGCTGCATTTAGTGTGCTGCTTGGGTCACTCTACCATCTAGTGTTGGGTTTGTCTATATAAGAGGAGGAATACTTTAAGGACTATTCTGCACCCACCTCAGAACCAGGGCTGTTGAAAATCTCATGGGTTATCTAGAGGGCCAAACTAAGACTTTAAATTATCTACACACTCTATGAAAAGAGAGCAAGGAAATGAATAAAGTGTTTTGCACTGGAAGCTTGAGAACTAGAAGAGTCATTCTCTGGGTCCAATTCAGATTGTAATTCCTTTATCCTTAAATCAATTTCTGGTGGAAAATAGAAGACATAGTAATTTGAAAAGTATTTTTAAGAACAGAAGTGTGGAGGAGAAATTTAGCAGTGCCTTCTGAAGAATCTATCTGTCCTGATGTCTCTAATTAATCCAATATCCTTTCTTTCAATGCTGCAAATTGTTGTTATGGAAATGAGCACAGTATCATACAGCCTGGGCTCTTCAGCAGGGACTAAGCTGCAAAGCAAACATTTTCATGCAAATACACTTTGTCATAGAGAGGAAATAGAAAAATTAATAAGGGTGCTAACACAGGCTGGAGTGAAAGAGCTGCTACATCTCATGGACTTTTTGAAAAGGCTGTTGTTCCTGGGAGATAGAACTAGAGCTACTGCAAGCCCAGGGCTTTTCAAAGTGCTCCATATGGTGCCACTTTCCTACAACTGACACAGATGTCTGTGTTCCATCTGAATCTTTGTTTCACATTCCCCAACACAAACAGCAAACAGCAAGGAGAATGGTGCATCACTCACACTGCTTTCCTCCTTACAAACACCATTTTTACCCAACATGGGGCTTACATCTCCCTTCTAAGGAAAAAAATCAAGGCATTCTTGTTATTTTCCACTTCATTATCCTTTTGACTACATGACCTTTTGTATTTTGGGATGTAACTGATCATGGGAAAAGTCAGCAGAGTAATACTGCAAGCAAATGAAAGTCAGCTTTCAAAAGATTACATACCCTTCAAAAGGCATCCAAAATGAAATACAAAAGCAAAAGATATTTTCCTGACTGCTTTGTACATAATGCTGTGTCGTGTCAAAGAGGTAGAAATCTCTGAAGTCTTTCAATCTGCTAATCAATTGCCTTTTTAATTCTACAATAGCAGTGGAAAAAAATATTTGTCAAGGAACAAGTGACGAATATTGAATACAGCTCTCCTTCATCCTTTTGTTTCATGGTTCACTTTCATCCAAATGGGAAAGATGAGAAGTTATGGGCTCCTCTCCTTTAGAGGGTTATTAAATTCACCAGATGATACACTGCTCCTTCACTCTGATTTTTCCCTGGCTTGGGTCAACTCTAACCAATGAAACACATCCACTCAAAAACAAATGGTGACGCTGACTTGGCTTTATCTTCAGTACAAAGCAGCATCAGCTTACGCTGAAAGAAAACCATTTGCTGTCCTCTCTTAAGACTTGCTTTTTTATTTACATAAAAGCCTGCATAACTTCTTGAAATACATCAAGAAAAACCCCACTGCCACCTGCTAAAGTGAAGACAAAGAGCTGCCACAGTTAAACCAAGCACAGCAAAGCTCATCCAGAGCAGATCTGATGAGCATCAGTCCTGGGCCCCTCCACACTCAGTGCCCAGGGCACAACCCATGGCAGGGCTGCAGGACATCCTCTGGCAGCAGCCAAAGCATAAGCTGAGCTAGAGAGCTCACTGGAAACTATCTCTGAATGTTTGTGCCAAAAAGTCACTGAAACAATTGCTGTGTAATGGTAAGAACAACCTCATATAATTAATTTCACTTAAATGAACAGTTTGATTAGATTTAAGTTATTTCCTTTTACAAGTAATGAAGTACAAAGCTTAAAGCAATTAAACAGTTCTAGCAATCAAGTGAGGAAAGGATACCAGAAAGTTAGTGAGAGAGCATTTATTATTAAAGACCCTTTAATACAACACAAAGGCTATTTTAAGATGAACTGAATAGAACACAAACAGGAGCCTTCATTAAAAAAAAAAAATCCAGCAGTGATAAAGGCAAATTAATATAGGGATGAACAAGATTTGAACATATGTTAACTGGTAATAGTTTTATAATGACTTATATTCTTTTAAAAGCTGAAATAATACTGAAAGTTGAAGGAAAATAAGGTTGAAAGAATCATTCCATAATGTGAGACAATAAATTGGTTAGGTTTTTTTTTCAAATGCCATAGCAGGTACAAAGCAGCTGCACTCTAAATTCCATTAAAGCAAAGTAAGTGAAACAATGACAGCACTTCAGGTTGGTTATTTCAGATTCTGCTGAGGGAAAAACAGAAAGGGGAAAAAAAAGCACCCTTCAGTCTCCAGGGAGGCCCAGCACGTATCACTGCACTGGGGTGACAGCTGCTTACAAACACAGAGCAGAATCTGGAGACAGAAGCACTCAGCTCCGAGTATTTTCCTCAATGGAACTGCAACTGACTCACTGCTGGTGAAGAAGTTTAATAGATTGTAAGAAAATAATCTGCCATTCCTTCCTAAGAATAGCTGGGTGTGATTCTGCCTTCAGAATTCCTCAACCAGGATTGCTAGCAGTTTGTCTTCCACCTTCTGTTTTCTCCTTTTCATGCATCACCTATTTGCATTTCATAGCATATTAACATTTGAAGCTGAGCTGTTTAAGGCTGAAACCTCTTCAGTTCAGCAGCTTCCAGCATGTGAGGATGACACACGAATGAAATGCCTTTCATTAAAACATGTGTATCAAGAAATAGCTTTTGTCTTTGTAAATGGAATCTTACTAGATTTGTTCTAGGCATGAAGTTGTGTTTTGGAGACAAATCAAGGAGGCCACGACAGGGAACAGCAGAGACTTTTTTTACTGCTATCATAAATAAACATGTCACAAATGACTGTAAATATATACAGAATGCTGCCTGCTTCACTAGAACACTACCAGAGCCCAATTCTCTTCAATTGTAAATTATTTTGTTTCTGCACGTGAATGTTACAATTATGTTTGCTGTGATTCCAGGATGGCAGCATGATGGCAATATTTTTTCCATCAGTTAAAAGGTTTTAATGGATAACATTTCAAGAAGCTGTCGAGGGGCACTACTTAAATAGATGATTTTTGAGACATTTATGTTATTGTAAATTTCAATAGCACGTATCAAATAAATCTCAACGCAGCAAGTGCATACAGAAAATATTTACTAAATTCTTCTTTATGTAACCATCTTTTTCATGGACTGAATAGGTTTGGTAATACATCAGCAAACACCATCTCGAGGAGTAGCTGGGGAGATCTGTTCTCTGTTAATGACTAATATTGATTTTATTTCTAATCTATCTCTCTGCAAATGCAAAAGCTGTATCAAATTAAATTGCTTTTAACAATAAAAAGTACTTGGATATTATGTTGGTATCTTAGATAGGTATAATAGTAGTGATGTATGTGCTATTAAGACTTGGAAAAGCAAGTGTGTTACCTCCCCGTGAATAGAAGGGAAAATAACTAACTAAATAAAAGTCAAGTCATTGAGAGAACACCTCTGAAGGTGACCCTGCCCACGGCAGGAGGGTTGGACCCAGGTCATCTGTAAGGTCTCTTCCAACTCCAATCATTTCATGATTCTATGACTGCCATGAACAGAACAGTTAGATCCCAAATAAAACGTGGTCATTCCTTCTGAAGAGCAATTACAATATTCAAAATCAGAAATTAAAACTGTTAAACTCAGTCACACATGCTTCTGAGGTGGAAAAGTAGGCAAGTGCCACACATTTGGGACTTTTGCACATTTTAACTCCTCCTTAGATTATGTAATTCAACGTGGTTAAACACTGCAGCACTCAGCCCAGATTCAACAAGTACTTGCAAACAGCTGGAGCTTTCAGATGATGATATCAAACACATGCTACATGTTTTCCCAAGTGGAATTCTTAGTAGCTAACTTGTTTTGGTTAACCTAATAGGGAAAAAGCCTATTTATTTATTACTGACTAAATAGCTTACTTTTACTCAATGCAAAAATACAAGAAAATAAAACCCAGTCTCTAAAGAAGTCTTCTGTGTAGCTCTTGAGTTCAAAGCAAATTTTCCAGCTGAGTTATAAAGCCCTGAAATGAATTTCTAATGAAAATGCTAACAGACCTCTAGCTACAGTGGTGCTAGCGGGTGTTGCTAAAATAAATAGAAATCCCTGTCAGCACCAGAAAAGCAGCCCATCATTAGAGGCACTTTTCTAGAAGCTTTTTATTATATCTAGGTGATGATAATCTTCCCACCAGTGGGCATGCTGGGTTTTGGCACATATCAAGCTTGTCAGAATCATTTTACACATTCCAAGCAGCAGGCAGGATACAGTAACAAAGGAGAAGAGAAACTCTCTCAACGCGATGTGTATCTTTTTCTCAGGAGCTGCTATTGCCTTTTTAGCGAGGATCAGAGCAAGCATTTCCCCAGCCCACCACGCCTATTACAGCTATTGTCTTCTCTTCCAGCAGGTACAGCAGCTCCTGGTCCACCCTCTGCTCTGGCACAAGGGTGCAGACACAAGCCTCTGTGTGACAGCAGAAAACAGCTTTAAGACTCCTTTTTTTTCCCAACCACATGCCCACTATGATCCTGGTGCTGATCAGACTCTACAGCAGCCTGCTACAGCAACACGTGTCCCCAGCAAGCTATTAGGTTCATCAGAACATCAGGATCTTTACAGATCCATCTTGCCCAGGGCACACTGAACCACCCACACCAGTTGTGCTTTTCAGCAAAAAGCAGCTCTTGCCACGTGTGCCATTCTCAGTGTCAAAATAGAGAATTGCTACCCAGTTGTCCCAAAGTAGTCAAAAATCTTACTATTTAAAGCACCAGATCACAGCCAAGAGAAGGGAATAACACAATGTGTCCTACTCCTGCAAACAAAACCAATAACCTGTCACAGCCACAGGACAGGAGGTAGAAAGGGTGAAGTCTGGCCCACAGAACTTCCAACACTGACAGCTTTCCATTGGAGATGGAAAGAAAGCAGTTTGTCTGTCCTACTGGAGATATTGCAGAGGGATAGGAAATTACAAACCAGCCAACCAGTTCTTAGAGTGCTGAGCACATCCACTCTCAATCTGACTGAGAAATGCCCACTACAGGCTCCCACAGTGCTGCCCTCAACCACTTCCAAACCACTTAGAGGACAGCACCCTGAATGGCCAGAGGTAAAGCACCTCACTGCCTGCCTCAGCACCCATGGGAAAACAAGCATTACGAAGGGCCAAGTTAAGGATTTGAAAGCAAGGAATATAGTCTATGCTGAAAATAATTTTCTCAACTCCACAGAATAAATGAAGCTCTACTAAGTCTTCTGAAACTTCTCCAGAACTGTATACATGCTTCACACTTTATAGATCAGGATGTAGCTTGGAGCAAGTTTTTAATGCTAATTTATAAATCCTTGAAATACGGTTTTAGAACAGAATGCTAATATAACCAACTATAGAAATGCTTACAGGCACTGCTGTAATGGAAGAAATAATTACATCAATAAAATTATACCCATTTGACATTAACAGTTTGCCCATACAAACAATTCTGAATGACTAACAAGCATTATAAATATGATGGCTGTCATAAATCAAAGCTATCCATGACCAGGGTTCAGGCAGCACTTTGGGATAATATAAAAAGAAAGTATCATTAGCAGTATTAGGAATTTCATTAAGTACACAATTATGAACTTTGTCTTCCTCTGAAAATTTCATCAACTCTTACGTTGTATTTACTCCCGAGCATAAAAGACTTAACATCCCTTTGACTGATTGTAGTTATTTCTAAACATAGGGAATTATCTTAGTGTTATTATCTTTGTGGCAAAATTTCATCTAAACGTTACAGCAACCCGTTTCTCACATAAATTATTCCAGCCTTTTGTGATAGCAGTTTTCTATTTCTTCAAGAGATTTTTCTCTCCATATTCTTTAAGGGATTAAAAAAAATAAATAATTGAACAACCCTGAGTAATTTTACCACACGAGTCTCCTCACAAAATCATAAATATAGATTCAAAAGATGATAGTCGACACATTCTTCTGTCCACATTCATTTAAAAAGCTGCCTTCTACTTTGATGTAGGATTTTCTTTTGTTTATCTGGTTTTAAACTAGAGACAAAAGGTCTTAAAAGCTAAATCCACACGATCCCATCTTTAAATATGCAGGAGGATGTTCTAGGAATGGGAATATACAAAATTCCTACACATTTAGCAACTGATTGGCCAAGTGCAAGCTTGTAAACAAGGCTCAACCCAGGTTGGATGGTCACCTCTGCCCATAAAGCACATGGATGGCTACCAATCAGCTAGGGAGCTAAGAAAGCAAGCATCCCATTGAGGAGAGCAGTAAACAAACCTCAAATCAAAAGCCAAATTATGCAATTGTCAGCAGAACCTGCCAAGGTAGCAGAATACCTCAGAGTGGAGAGCTTGGGTTGTAAATAGGGCAAGATTTTGTGGACATAACTGAAATAATTTCCAATATCCCCAGATGTGTTGTATTGATGAATCACTATCAAGCAAAGCCTAAAAATGTAACTAAATATAAAAAATACTTCCCAGTAGTTTCTCAAGAACTCAGTATTTTTCCATCTGTTATTAGAATGTAAAGAAAATGTATTTTCCATAAGCTGGCCATTCTGGAGCCCAGGGCACTTCATCTGTGTAATGCACAGCTCCTGGAGCAGGACAGAGAACTCTCATTTTGGATAGTGCATCCAGAAGGAAGAATTTCAGTAGGCATTTTGCTACAGTGAACTGATGAGCTAAATTCTATTGATAATTCTACTCACTTCGACACCTCCCTGACCTTTACTGTTGTAGGGAGCAGAGCATTGCCAGGCACAGCCACGAGCACAGCTATCAAACTAGACATCCCAAGTACAAGAACATTTCCTGCCACTACAAGGGTAGCCCAGCTTGAACTGGAGAGACCAATGCACTGACATGGTGGATAACTACACACTGCTGAAAAGCTCAAAGGACAGCTTCAAGAAAGAAAAATTTCAAAACAGGTCTGATGTCAGGTAATCAATTCCAAAAGTGTCATCCTAATGGCCAGGGAAAAGCAGGGGAGCGGGGACAAGAGGAGCATCCATCTTCCCACTGCCCTGGCAGAGCTGCACCTGCCTCCCCACACACTCTGTCTCCTGCTGTCCCCCGACAACTGCATGCCATGGCAGTGGGGATCTTACCTATCTGTCATCCCTTCCTCCTCAAAGTCACCTTGAGTACTGCAAACACCTATGTCCTCCCTCCAGCCACACACAGCTTTCTTCACCACACTGAATTCACAGGGAAGGAGTGAATACATTCAAAGCTGTAGCAATTACTTAATGGCAATAATATTGCAAGTTTTGACAAGATATGGGAAGTCTAATCCTCCCTTCTTGGTGATTTTGTTTTTTCCAGTAATAGATCTTTTGTTTCGCTGTTGAAGCTCATGAAATTTTACTGACAAGTTGTTTATTGCAGGGAAGTTTAGCTGGAGGATTTCTATTGGCATGGGGTTTACAAATGCAGATAAGAGAAGGGGGAATGTTCATGTTCATGATAGTGTCTTTTCCCTGTAATGATAATAATGATTTCTCCCATCTGTCTACATCTAATTGAACAGTGTTTAGGAGTGGTTGAAGGCAGATTTTAATTAAGTCTTGTAGCTGTATTGGTATGTATTTTAGCCCCTCCAAGGACCATTTAAAATCCCAATTTTTAACACAAGGTATGTAACCACACCATGTAGCAAGCACCCTGGGCTTGAAGCAGTTAATTTTGCATCCAGATGTGGATCTATCTTTCCATATCTGGAAAGGCAGAGGTTCACTGTTCACCACATCCACACCCCAGAAGCTGTTTTAATCTGCCAAGAGTCAAATATCCAAGGTAAAATGTGAGCAAGTAGCACACTTATACACTGGGTCCATTTGAACAAGGAAATCCTTTCTTAGAGCACTATTATCTGACAGTACAGAGGGATCAGAGTAGTTCAGAGATTTGATAAACTTCCAAGTAACACTCTGCAGAAATGACTCAGGAATACTGAGTATTTTAGATGCATCAGAATGATCATTTCCCAGAGACTTTCACATATGCAAATATTTACTACAACAGAAGAGAAAAAATTAAATGTTCAATAATAGATAAAGACAGCATCTTTATTATGTTTCTGTATAAGGGATCCCCTGCCTCACTGCAAACCCAGGGGGAGTTGCCCATTTTTAAAAGGAATGCTTTAAATTCTGTCTAGGAATGTTGTCTGAATGAGTAGTCACTGAAAGGTGAAGAATGAGAATTCCTACTAAGCTGGTGTAAAACCTAAACAGTTAAATGGTTAAACTGTTGGACAAAGTGCCAAGGCCTTTATTGTTTTTTAATAACTACTGTTTTCTTAGCAGATGATGCAGAACCAGTTAGAGCTAGGAGACCAATTTAATCATGGAAAAAACAAATGATGACTCCAGTAGAATACTTCTGTGGTTAATTTTGTCCGATTTATAAGTTGCAGTATAATTCCAACAGTGTAGCCCTACAGTATTTGTCATACGCAGAAAATAAAGTAGCCTGTATTACCCTGAAATTTGCTATGAACATTATTCCAACATTCTGAACACTTGGCTAATCTAAGTGCAATAAGAATGCCATACACACTTCTTTCCAAGCAGCATCTTCTCACAATGTCAACCCACTTTAACTGTATGTCAATAAAGTGTTATACACAGAAAAACATTTACAAGCTAGATAAAAATATTTTTCCTTTTTATAGCATAACGTTTCTTAAATACACATAGTTCAATACACTACCTCCAACATGTTTGTCAAACTTCCCCAGACTTCACCACTTGTGCAAAGTCAGCTGACAGGGAAATGATCAGAGCAGTGCTGCCTCTACTGAAGGCTGCAAATGTTTCACAGTCAAGAAACTAAATAAAATTACCATCTAGATCATAAAGAGTGTTCACACAAATCTGTTAAGGAAAGGACTGACAGACGTGCTCCCACACTGCCAGGTTGAAGGGAAGCAGCATTGCAGATTAAACAAATGCCTATTTACTTGGTATAAATTCATTTAAACAAAAAAAAAAAATCAGAGATAATGGCTGTAGTGACTAACCTGGTACCTCCAGGGCCATCAGTGTCACCCCTGGTTCCACAGAATACTCCAGGAACAGACGCAGCAGTGTGGGAAGCTGATTTCATGATAGCACTCTCTGCCACAGGACCTACAAAATGAGAGGAGTAATGAAATTAACAGTTTTGTTTTAGGGGAGACTCTAATTCTGAATAGTCACACTTCTTACTTGGGCTTGGTACATCTAACAGAAAAGGGAAGTGAGGAAAGAAATGCCAAACTGAGCTCTGAAAGCTTTCACAATAAAGATTTTATTAATTTTATGCATGAGACTGATAACATTCACTTCAAAACAGGAGTTTTAGAAGTCTTAGCTTCCAGATAAGGAGCAGCTAAACAATAGCCCTTTGCACAGGCTCTTTCTCTTTCCATATGTAGTTGATTGCACACACTCTGATGCTTTCCAGCTTCTGGAAACACAAAAACAAGGCAGTATTTTTCCTCCACAGTGTCCAGGCAATGGCTGTGTGCAGGGTTCCATCACACAAGTCTATTAGAACAGGATCAGAATCTCATTTATTAGCAACTGTGTGTCTAGACCCCGGCTAACCTGAATGCAGGGAAAAATATGCACCATATTACAAAGCCTCTCTCAAAGCATGATGCAAGTAGCTTCTAATATTATAAAATAATTATCATTAATTAACTTTATCACATTTTAACTTATTCTCACTATATTCAGTATTTAAATGTGCCATCATTTGACAGGCTGCTTGATGTAACCTTTTTCTACTCCTATATCTTTAAAGTATTAAGCAATTTCTGTACTATACAGTTTTTATCTCAGAGTGTATTCTCAATTACTTATGCTGCCACTCACAGGATACAGGTCAAAGACCTGAATAGCCTCTCAAGCATAACTTCTGAGCTGAATTATGTAGAAAGTTATCTTACGTTTATTTACCAAAATGCCACACTTTAATCACAGGTCAATGAAGAATAAAAACTTCTCATTAGAAATTAAATACCTATGAAAAGTATGTCTGCATTCTGATGGGTATGTAATGGGAAAAATCAGAAAGCAGGTGATTCTTGTCATGATGTACTTTCCAGCCCTGTGGTAGCCCACTCTCTGTGAAATGTCAGCCAATGCTCAGGGCAAAACCAGCAGAGAACATAAGCAATGGCTAATTTAAAATGAGAATCTGGGCTTCTGGCTTCACACTATGAGCAGCAGAGGAGGTCTGGGGGATTATTGCTTCAGCAAATAAGAGATTTAACATTCAAACTGGATTAGAAGCATGAATTTGTCTTTGCAATGAGGAATTTGTTATCCACGTATTATTCACTTGTTCCTCTGCATTAGTGGTAGCTAGTTTTATTTTAAATAAGCTAGAAAAATACATTATGAATGAAAATGGAGACCTAAAAAGGTGTATTAGAGGACACACAATGAAGTGTAATTTCATAGAGGAGTTTTGAGAAGTTATGTTTCTGATACTCTCTGATCTTAGTTCACCCACTCTGATGCAGCAGCAAGAAATGGGAAAATTAACATATAATGGAGATAATATGCTCCCATCTAAGAAGCAGGATGCTTACTATTCTTCCAATACTTCTATCAGTCGTGTGCGGGATAAAAATAATTAACAACTAATCTATATTTTAACAAAGCATGTGAAGTTCTCAGTAAGCATCTCCCAGCCCATCACGAAGTTCATGTCTTCCTTAAAAGATGAAAAAACTGTTCACTTTACCCTGAGTGACCTCTGCTGGTAAAATACCTCCCAGCCGTGTCACACTCCCTGGAAGCACATCTGAGGCTTTCACTTCATCCTTCTCCCAGTCTTTGCAAGAAAGACACAGTGAGAACATGCTTTAGAGGCAGCAGCTACTGAATAACCAGTTCTACTTGACCATCTCTTATTTCTCACAGCCTTAATGCAGTGCAGCTACTATTTATTTATTCTGCAGTAAACTGGAACAATACCATGGAGTGTTTCTCTTCAGTGCACGTCTCCAATTTCAAGAGACGTGGTTATAACCACGAGATCATTATAAAGCAGAAAAACAGAAGACTATTGAATTATATTCATTTGCACTGTGATTTTTCCATAATAAAAATATTTACAAACTACTGGACTAGAAATGACAAAAGAATACACTGCAGAAGTAAGTACCCAAAGTTTATCAAGCAAATATTTCCAAGTTAGCATAAAAAACACCTTTACAGAAGCCAAAGATGCTTCATGCTTTTGACACTGTAACTGATTCCTAAACTCACCAGTGTCACAGCTGATGCACTCTAAAGAGTTTTGACCAAGAAAATTATTACAATTCATGAGTGCTTATCACTGCAATGTTCTATCTTATTTAACAATGTCCATGAAAATAAAAAAAAAAAAAGGAAAACATATTGGGTCTCGACTTCAGCAAATACCAAAATCTATTTATATGCAAATAAGCTATCCATTGTTAGTATGAGAAGAGACACAGGCATAAGAAGAAATAAATTATCACTAGAAACCCTTAATGAAATATATTTCAAAACATAACATTTTTACAGGAGCCCTCACTCATGTAATATTTGTTCAAGCCTGGAAGACAATTGGCAAGTTCTGCACTCAGATGAGAACTGATACCACATTATTTCCCATGCTAATTTGTTACACAAAATGCATTTACCTTCCCCAGGAACAACCTGATAATTGTAAATCTACTGTTCCCTAATGAAGGACTCTGTTCTCATGCTACAGTGCAATTCTGTGATCATTTTCCTGCTGGCAATTTTAAATTATTTTCCATTTTTGTTGAACTGTGAACATGCAAATGTGGAAAGAGATCAAGATTGTACAAGCATGCTAAAGGAACAAGTGGTGATGGTAATTTCTGCAACACTGCTAACTGATAACAACAGAAGAGCACTTGGCTAAGAGCTGAAAAACTGTCTATAAACAACAAGTGCAGATGGTCAGATGGACACTGAAAAATAGGGAAACACTTCTCTATTTCAATCCTTCATTTCCTAAATAAAATGGAATATTTATCAAATTTATTATATTGTCACTGAGCTTCTTCTGGACCTTGCTGAAATAATTCCAGGCATAATCTCATCCTGAATTACAGAACTAGAGCTGGGAAAGGACACCCAACTCAGCAGTGATATCTCAAGAAGGTCTTCAAGACACGTGGCCTGTCAAATATAATTTATGAATTCCTAGTGACACCTACAAAATGGCACATTTGCCAATAATGCTTTCAGTCAAATTCTGAGCTGTCTGCCTCTGCTTCCAGTATCAGTGGTACAAAAAGAACAGAAAGAACAAGAAAATTTCCTTAATGGATATAATAAATCACAATTACACCGGTTAGAAGCAATTACAGCATATTTAACTTCATAGCACTCATACCACTCCAGTCAATCTCTAAAATTATGTGTTCATTTCCATTCAACTGATGTTAAAAAAAGTTTTTAAAAAAAATCTAAAGATTTGCCCCAATGCACCTCTTCTTTGACCTTTTCATTGATCAAATTATCCCATATTCCCTCAAAACCTTTTGACTACAGTGACACTATAAAAAGGCCAGAGCTATTTAACTTGCTGCTGCTGAAATCTGCCAACAATAGCACTCAGAACATCACTAAAGGATGTATTTCTCAAAGACTCTGGTCTCTCTATGCCTTGAACTAATGTCTCACCTCCCAGATGCTTAGAACCCATAAACTCCTCGATGCTAATTTGATTTTTCAACACTAATTTTAAGCTCTGATATAAAATGAAGAGGTGGGAGAATAAAAAACCAACAAACAGAAGCTCCATTTCCCAGGTAAATGATGATCTGGAGCTAGAGGCAGCAGCACCATGATGGAGAGTTTCTTTTCTGCCCCATTCTAGAAAGAATTCCTTTGTAAGCAGGGCTTCACTGGAAGCAGCTTCATCATCTGAAGGACAACTGCTGAGTATCAGACAGCTCAGACTGAGAACTCTGTAGCCTAGGAAAGCTCTTACTGAGGGAAGAACTGAAATGGTGATTTGAAAAGAACAGAAAGGTACCAGACAAGAAAGACTCTCAGGTGGGATGGCCTCCTCCAGTGCCAACACCATGGCTGAAAGCTCACAATAAAAGGATAAGGGTCAACAAATAAGCTGTCAGAACAACACCAAGCTTTCAAAATAAACAGGGCACAAAGTGACACATAATAAACACACACCTCAGGTTGTTTGGAGGGGGTTTTCCCTACACAACAATAGTAAATGGTCAGGTAATAAGCAGGAGCAGATGGAATGACCTTTTTTCTCCAGCATAAATCTGAAACAGTGAACCAAGAAAGAGTAAAAAGAGAAAAATTGCAGACTTTTGTACACCCTAATCTCATATCAGACAGCAAGGTGACAAATGTGCAGACCCAACAGCCACACCAACATGCTCTTTATTGTGGACCTTCATAAAAATCCCAGAACTAAAAGGAACTGAAAGGTGCTCATAAGGGTTATCTCCTCAAAATAGTGTCAAGAGTAACATTTGATAACCTCAGGGTCACACTGAAGACCCCTGGGTGTTTCTAGCAGATAATCAGGCAGCAAGGCACAGAAGTCCTGGTGTTATAATATCAGGAGCTGGAATATCCCCTATCTAGGCACTGCCACATTCTGAGTGCAGAATTCAACCTGTGTCCATAGGCTGGAGAAGGTTCAGGGGACAGGCAGAACAGCTGAAGAGCTGAAAAACAAACCTGAAGCCAAAACCTAAAGAGTTTGATGCATGAAAGAGCTAAATTATGACATGATCACAGACTATGGCCTTCAGTAGCCTCCTTGGGTGGGTTAGTAGAGGTTACTATTCTTCAGCAAAGAGGGAAGAGTGGAAAGGGGTGTGGGGTGGAAACAGGTGACACAGCAGATTAAACCAACCACAACGTGGGAAAAATAATAAATAAATCACTAAAGCAAGACACATTCCCACTAAAGAGGGAAGACTGCTGTGCAATGAAAATAGATGATCCTGAAGCAACACCTAAATCAAGGTAAGTCAGTTGAAATTTCTCATTGACACGGTGGAATTTTTCCTTGAGCTATTTACATGAACACAGGTACTGGAATCTGAAATGGAGAAAGATTCCAGGAAACTCTGCTGCCCATGACACTGTTACATGAACTCTTCTACTCCTGAAATCAATCACAATTAAGAAAAAAGAGATGGTAATGATTTTCTGAAGTTGGCAAAAATCCTTCTTCTATTGATCTTACTGTATTCCACATAATATAAAACTTTTTCAGCAATACTGTCTCTTTTGCAATACTCTTTTGCAAGGCATTTTCTATTGGGAATTTATTTAGTAACTTTGGAATCAAATCACAAAGGGCCAGCCTAATCCTTTTAAATAAATAAAGATTCCCACTGGATTCCCAATACTCCTTATCAATTAGAAGAAATATGTATATACTTTTTCTGTATGGTGAATTCACCAACAGAATGATATCAATTATGTAAAGAAAAAGGCTTTAAAATATGGAAAAGTATCCTTAAGAACTTATTTCAAGTTTATTTTATAAAGTTAAAGCTTCTCAGACTTCTAATGCCACATAATAAACACCTTCCCCATCTCATGTTGTAAACATTTCACTCCTTAATTCAGTAATTCTCATCCTTTCAATACAATATAGAAACATGTTGGTAACTCTTTAATGTATTCAGTAACTTCAATGATATTTTTATCAAAAGAAAATAAAAATCACTTGTATGATTTCTTTGTTTCTGAGCTTTGATCTTGCATTTAAATCCCTTTCAAACAATGTCATCTTGCTTTTCTCAGGCTGCAGACAGCCCTGAGCCCTGCTGCAGTAGCCAGCTGATTAAAGGATGCTGAATGCTTAATTAATTCCTGATTTGATAGACAATGCAAATGCAGCTTCATGTAATTTCTAGCATTGGCTTCAGAACACTTTCAGCATAACTGTAAGCAGGGGTGGAAAAGAGAATGGGAAGGCTTAACACCCACAGGTATCTCCTCTCTCTGCAGCAGGACAGAGCTTTCAAGGCGAAGCTTCTGTGCCAGATCTGTTGATCAGCACACAAGTAAATTCAGTATTTGCTCTGACACAGCATTTGCAACTTGGACAAGCTTATCAGTTATTTCACGTGACACACAGTTAAGCACCAGCAGAGATGTAAGGTGAAAGCCCCAACGTTTTAGCTGCTCATACAATGCACGAGGACAAGAGAGAGAAATCTCATTCTGTAAGCTAGGAAGTGCAGAGAACAATCCAGAAACCAGGGACAGACTGTGGATGCACAAGAGCAGAATCACTGAACTCTGGAGAAGGCTGGAAAGGCACTAGAGACAGAATCAGATTCAAGCACACACATTTTCTGTTTGATTTGCTTGATTTAGTAAGAAAAACATCAGTACAAACACACCAGGAAGAGTATGTCAACAACATAATTTTGTTGGGATATTTTATCACCATCTGATTGGAAGCCATTCACTGATGTCATTTTTTTTCCCCCAAATTAAATCTGGAATTAGCTTTCTTAGATGCTCATGGCTTTGTTTTGCTTCTACCCCCTTCTGAAAGAAACTTTAATGACTTAACTGATAGCATATCTATCACTAATCTTGTTTAAAAACCCCATACAAAACGGAGCTCAAAAGAGGAGAGCAATTGTACTCCTTATTCTGCCATTTGAAGTTATCAGCCATGAATACACCACCAAAGAGGCAAAAATAACCTTTTTGATGAAGAATAGTCTTTTCTTCCTATTGTTGTAAATAGCATTGCTAACCAATAACAAGGAAAATATATCAGAAGCCTTCCAAGCATAACATTTGCAAGTTTGGAGAGTACTTTTTTTCCTCATTTTTTCCTTTTGTTCCCTACATAAAGAAAAAGCTCCTTCAAAATATGCTTTTGTAAATACAAAGTCATGCTTTTCAAGAGCTCAGAAGCTGCTCTGAGCTTCATGATGTCCGATTAAGAGATCTTTATCACAAGAAAAAAATAGATGAGCACTACAAAGTTCCATCCATGTGCAGTAAGTTAAAAAAAAAATAACAAAAAAAATCATTTCTTCCACTGGTATAGAAAATGTGTAGCACTGTTTAAAGAGAGTAATAATCATGTGTGTTCTGTTTAATTATATAAAACGAGGAAAAATAAATAACCACAAGACAACACTACATTTCATAGCAAAATCCAGGTTAGAAACAAAAACATCACTACGAGCACGAAACCGTGTGCAATAACTAGATGGTTTTTGAGCACCTCCAGGGATGGCAACTCCACCCCTTTCCTGAGCAGCCTGTTCCAGGGCCTCACAACTTTGTCAGCAACTCTTCCTAATGACCAACCCAACCCTCCTCTGGCACAACTTCAGCCCATTTCTTCCCCAGCTCGCCCCGGTGGGGTACCAGGGGCTGACGCGCTCCCTGCGCGGCCGCGGCTTCGCGTGGGACCTGCCTCTGGCTCTCCCCGTTCCAGCGCCCATCACCGCCGGGTGCTCTCGGGGAGGGCAGGGCGACCTCCACGAAGGGAATTCTCCTCCCGGAGGAGCAGGGGGAAGCAGTTCCCAGCAGCTGGACTCACCCGCCGCGCTACCGGAGCCCTGAACCCAGCGACCCCTCCCGGGGCAGCCGCCGCCTCAGGCGGCACGAGCGGCTGCGCTGAGGGAGGTGCGCGCGGCTCGGCTCGCGCCCAGGGAGGGCTGCAGGAGTCACCCACCGGGCTGCACGCGGCACCCGCTCGTGCCCAGGGCGGGCTGCAGTCACTGGGCTGCACGCGGCCCGGCTCGCGNGATGTCATTTTTTTTCCCCCAAATTAAATCTGGAATTAGCTTTCTTAGATGCTCATGGCTTTGTTTTGCTTCTACCCCCTTCTGAAAGAAACTTTAATGACTTAACTGATAGCATATCTATCACTAATCTTGTTTAAAAACCCCATACAAAACGGAGCTCAAAAGAGGAGAGCAATTGTACTCCTTATTCTGCCATTTGAAGTTATCAGCCATGAATACACCACCAAAGAGGCAAAAATAACCTTTTTGATGAATAGTCTTTTCTTCCTATTGTTGTAAATAGCATTGCTAACCAATAACAAGGAAAATATATCAGAAGCCTTCCAAGCATAACATTTGCAAGTTGGGAGAGTACTTTTTTTCCTCATTTTTTCCTTTTGTTCCCTACATAAAGAAAAAGCTCCTTCAAAATATGCTTTTGTAAATATAAAGTCATGCTTTTCAGGAGATCAGAAGCTGCTCTGAGCTTCATGATGTCCGATTAAGAGATCTTTATCACAAGAAAAAAATAGATGAGCACTACAAAGTTCCATCCATGTGCAGTAAGTTAAAAAAAAAAATAACAAAAAAAATCCTGTCTTCCACTGGTATAGAAAATGTGTAGCACTGTTTAAAGAGAGTAATAATCATGTGTGTTCTGTTTAATTATATAAAACGAGGAAAAATAACCACAAGACAACACTACATTTCATAGCAAAATCCAGGTTAGAAACAAAAACATCACTACGAGCACGAAACCGTGTGCAATAACTAGATGGTTTTTGAGCACCTCCAGGGATGGCAACTTCACCCCTTTCCTGAGCAGCCTGTTCCAGGGCCTCACAACTTTGTCAGCAACTCTTCCTAATGACCAACCCAACCCTCCTCTGGCACAACTTCAGCCCATTTCTTCCCCAGCTCGCCCCGGTGGGGTACCAGGGGCTGACGCGCTCCCTGCGCGGCCGCGGCTTCGCGTGGGACCTGCCTCTGGCTCTCCCCGTTCCAGCGCCCATCACCGCCGGGTGCTCTCGGGGAGGGCAGGGCGACCTCCACGAAGGGAATTCTCCTCCCGGAGGAGCAGGGGGAAGCAGTTCCCAGCAGCTGGACTCACCCGCCGCGCTACCGGAGCCCTGAACCCAGCGACCCCTCCCGGGGCAGCCGCCGCCTCAGGCGGCACGAGCGGCTGCGCTGAGGGAGGTGCGCGCGGCTCGGCTCGCGCCCAGGGAGGGCTGCAGGAGTCACCCACCGGGCTGCACGCGGCACCCGCTCGTGCCCAGGGCGGGCTGCAGTCACTGGGCTGCACGCGGCCCGGCTCGCGCCCAGGGCGGGCTGCACGCGGCCCCGAGCTGCACGCGGCACTCTCTCGCGCCCAGGGCGGGCTCCCCGCGTGCCCCCTGGCCCCCAGCTAATTCCTAATTAAGACCAAATTAATGCGAGATCCAGGAGATCTCTCAGTACATTGCACAGGGAAAGGGAAACCTGTTCCTTCAGTACCCACCCCGCCACGGCCTGCAGCCGTACTGCTGGGTATTTTCACTCTCAGTGGGGACACCGGGCAACCCCCAGCGATGGGGAGATGGAGGCTGTCACCTGCACAAAGCTTCCCGTTATCCCTGTGCAGGGGCAGGCAGCTCCTCACAGACTCTGCCCCTTCAGAAGCAAAAGCCCGCACAGAAAGCTGGAGAGAAAGGTCTGCACATTGCCAGCACTTCCAACACAGCTGTTCCTCAAAGCCCACAACCCTCCTGCCCAAGTTCCCAGTCATCCCAGTGCACAACACTCACCCCATGCAAAGGGCACAGCACAGCATGGGATTGTGGAATTTCCATCTGTATTCCACGAAATCCTGCAGCTGAAGTAGGAGTTTTGTTCTGAAATGAAGCAACGAGGTGGAAAACTGCCTTTTGTACTTTTTCTTCCGCCGTTAAGAAAGTCATGGTGTATTTCAAACAAATAGGAACTGCTACAGCCTCTGAACGCACCTACCCTGCCATGAATTTCATCTCATCCTTACAAAAGAACTTGAGTGGAAAACACAGTTCAGAAAGTGATACTGTACAGTCAATTTCATTTACAAAGAAATAAAATGACTTGCCGTACAACTATCATCCCTCCTCACACTCTGCTGGGATGTTTTATCTAATGCCATTTGCTCGCCTGGTAGTGAATACAATTTTGAAGTTGTCAAAAATTATTTCGATTGACTTCAAATACATGTAGTCCCTTGACAAATATTTTACATCTATTAAATAAACCCCAAAATGGAGTTTTTGCCCGGCTGCTTTAATGGTGGCATTTTACTATCGAATAAACAAAGATTCCAGAATAATGGACAACAGCAACCCTAGTGTGTTGAAAACCTTGCTCCTCACTTAAAGGCTTTTTACAAACCAAACTCTTTACAAAATCCACCTTCTATTACTTCAGTGCTTACAGCTCAACATGGACTCATGTTCTTCTGCACCTAGGTGAGAAAAACTAAACACTATCAGAGTTCCAAAGCAGTATCTTACCCACATGTCAATGGAAATGGATTTCAGCCCAGGAATTCATGATAACCCACCTAACAAATGTCTGGAGACCTCCAAATCCCAGAAGCCTGAAGAAAAATGAAATGATGACATCAAGAGCTTCTTTCCAAATGTCAAATGCACTGTGGAGATCCCCATAGACTAATCCCACACTCACAGATAGCTTATGATGGAGAAATATGGGATTTGTCTGCCACAGAGACATAAGAGACTTCTAAAAATTCAGTAATATTTTATATGCCCCTCTTCTAAGGGAATTTAAAAAAATAAAGAACTTGCTTCAGAGTAACTGAATGCAGGACAGATTTAGATGTTATTCAGATGTTGAATAACAGATTAAAAACAAGTACTCGGATAAACAGCTATAAAAAAAGACTGTGCAGTGTCACAAGCTTCCAGCTTTAATCATCATTTGGAATAATTTGCACCATGAATAGCTCCAATTGCACCATTTCTAGGGATGGCTGCAGATGACAGAGCATCACTAGAAGCAACAGGACAAAGTTTTACAAGGGGCACTTTTCCTCCCCAGAAGACAACTGGTTCCACTGCATATTAAAGGCAAATTGCCATTTAATATAGCAGAATAAGATAAAATCCTAACAAGAATTTGCAATGATACACCATAATTTTCCATACTCTGTGAGGAATTCTATTCTCGCCCATAAAGATTGCTGAGAAGAACAGAATGGTCTATCAATTCTGAAGATAATTCTGAAGAATTATCAGAGAAAACACAACAAAACCAAACCAAACACAAAACAAAAAAGCACCAAAATACACACAACACAGAAAAATTAATTCTATGCATAATAGTCAGTGGGCAGAAGTCATTTTATGCAATGGGAGTTGTCATTGTTCACCATGATTCCAGACCTATAATTTAAAAGTCATTAGGAGTCTATTCAGCAATCACTGGCATTAGAAAGGTTCTGAATCCAAGCCAGAACAGCAGCACTGGATTAAAAAAAAAAAAAAAAGGAATACTTGTAAAGTTCCTGCTCCAAATCATCGTTCTCAGTTCTTTTTTACAGCAGTACTTAAATTTCTTTTAAAACTACTAGTTTTAAGAAAAACAAAGGATGTTAAGCTAAATTATTTTTCATATGACTCTAATACAGGTGCCAGAAATGGTTCTGTTTGGATAAAACTCTTCACAATAATAATCTAAACTGCATCCAGACAAGACTTCTACCATCTTTTGTCAGGCGTGTATGTTGTTTATCTCAGCTGAAAAATGCTGTAAGAACAATGATCAGCAAGTTGTTAATAAAGCACATTTTTCATTTTCCCCTTTGGTAAAGAATGTACTGAAATAGAAAAGCCAATTAAAAGTAAGAATATTCACGTCTGTTAGTGATACAGGAACCTGCATATCTTTATCTGACAATCACCTTGCAGTATGTTGGAGAAAACCTAATTTTTTAAGCCACTGGAGCTGGAGAATGTCTTTTAATAGCTGTTTTGCCCCATTAGTTTTAATTTGAGGGAAAAAATAAATTACAGTCTTCTGTTAGCATCGTATCACAACTAAAACAAGGTGCAATTAAACAGCTAACATTCAATGTACCAACCACCACGTGCAAAGTGCAGCAGCATCCAGAGGTGTCTGTGGCTGCAGAGCAGGGCAAGGGGGCAAAGCAGGATCAGGACCTTTAACTCCTGTGGTACAGCTGAATTCTCAAACCATTTCAGCTGAAAAAAACAGAAAAAAAATCTCATTATTTGTCCTCTCCTGCTTGATGGGCTTTGTTTGGAGAACCCTAGGAAATTAACCACTGTATCAACAAAGGATTATTGGCTTTTCCAGTGTAAAAACCAAAGCTATGTGGTTCTCCTGCCTGGCAGCCCCCTGGGCTGTGCCCATCTCTCCTCCCAGGGCAGCACCAGCTGACAGTGGCTCAAAGGGGGAAATCAGGAGTATTATTTCCTAGGAAAAAAAACTGTGTTCAGGGATGGAGATGCTCTGGCACAGCTCCATTCACTAGATACTAGACAGTTCTACCAGCCCACTTTTAGATGACTAAATAACAGAAATACAGAAGTATTCTGCAGTCCAGGATGTATGTTAAGAAATGAGATTATTCCTTCCAAACAGGCATGAGGGAAAGGTGGTACACACCAGAAAATGGCTCAGTTTTAGAGGCAGATGTGCCTCCCAGTTCCCTCCCCCTGAGTTTTGTAGCTTTCTAACACATTTACAAAGCACTGGCAGACAGTTGATCAACATTGATTTTACTGTTTACTGCCAGATGAGACTTGCTCCAATTGGGGAATTCTTGCAGCTAAATTCTGCAAGAGGCAGCTCTGGAACTGACTTCCCCATCCTGCCAGAAAGGAAGTGAGAGAAGAAAATATACTGATGAAAAATCCCCAAGGAAAAGGTGACTGGGTAGTAATCTAAGATTTACAGATTATTCCACAACTAATCTCAATCCTTCAGTTTTAGCAACAAACCAGTAGCAATGTTTTCTGTCCATTTTAGCTAGTTGTTTCATGCACATCTAATCTACATTTCTGCAGCATCTCTCTGGGAATACAATTCAAACTACTTTAATATCTTACTAAGATCGGGATAAACTATAGAAATATTTTAATTTTTAAAGGCTAGAAAGTGGAAATTAAATCCTAAGTGCACCATTCAGATCTTTACCATATGGAATAAACTAACATTGCTGCTGCATTCCTGCTGCTGAACACGAGATGGGTCATAAATACTGCAGTAACATTAATTGCAGGTAAATGTCACTATTTTAATGCCAGGCACAGTAAGTTGGAACAATTTCCTCTTGTTTAACCCCCATTATTAATACATTAGCATACATTTTTTATGTTCTTAAAAATGACTGCCCTATTACTTTAGCAATATTTGAGAAGGTATTCAAATGGTATTTACTGATGAGTAAGCCTCTGAAGATTCCCTTGTGGAACAGCTACTGCACATTCCTGCTCTGCTCATACTCTGAGCTCTCCCACTCTGAGTTGGTTTTTTTTTTTAAAGGCTCTTCACCAGTTTTTCAAACTATCCCAATCAATCCTTCAAACTTGATTGAATCCATTTAATTGACCCTCACAAACCTGCTCATTAATATCTATTCTTCAGCTTCAGTTCTGTGAAATGAAAGATCTTCATTTCCTTTCCTGGACTTAATTCTCCCCTTCTCTGGTCCTTTTGATGTAAAGGATAAATTCTTTTTTGATGTAAAGGATAAATTCTTTCCACTGACATGTTCAAAACCTTAAGGAAAAAATGTTTCCAACTTTGGTCTAGCACACATCTGTTATGGATGAAATTTAATCTTTAGGGTCTTTTTAACAATACCTGTGATGATCATGAGGATCCCACCACTGAAAAAAGCTAAACAAGCCAAGAAAATCTTTCCAATACTTTTCATTTCAGTTCTGAAGAAACATTTACACAACAGTAGCTTCAAATGAAAATGATCCATCTCCACATGGCTAATGATTTGTTTAAAATGCAATGCTCACTGTATCTAAGGCAGCACTGATTTACACCCACCCTTCCAGAGCAGCCTACATTTCATTTTCTCTGGGTTAATGTCACTAATACAAACAAATCTGGTAGAGTTTAGATGTTCTCATGTACTTTTAAAATGATACTGTAGTCTATAAGCATCTTTGATGATATTTTGACTTGAAAAATAGTTGAAATATGTGGGTTCAGTTCTTTCTACAAGGTTTTGTAGAGAGTTGTTATTCCTTATTCACATATTTTCACATCTTTTTTTTTTTTTCCAGTGAAAGCAGGTGAAGCAGAATCCAAGAATCTGGCAATTTTCTTTTTCTAAGACTCAAGAGACCACAACTTGTAAGACTCAACAGAACAACTTATGGCCTGAAAATGCTGGTGATTTCAGTAAGACCACAGAGACAAACACTGCTTTCATGGCCTGAGATGTGCTAGATATGCCTTCTAAGTAAAGAACACTGCCTGACATTTCTACAACGTTGGAAAATTCAGATTTTGAAGCAGATTCTTGACACTGCAGCTATTTTAGAAGTTCTAATGCACTTTGAAGAGCTTCAAGTGAGCACGGAATTATCTTCATAAATATTACACAATGGACTACAATAATAATGCCATTATGGATCTGCAGCTTTCTTTGTCCTGTTGGATTAGTTCATCCCATGCTCCATTGCTGGCACTCTGCTCTACCAGCCAAAAACTCTGAATTCCTGATGACATGATGACACTCCAAAGCCTCATTATTTCAGAATGTTTTATCATCAACTGATCACTTTTATATCACTTTGGGGATGACTCCACAAGCCTGTTCCTACAAGATGAGCATCACAGTCCTCAACTACATTGTTTATTTAACTCTACAAGCTCCACCAACTTGACTGATCCCTGCACCCAGCAGCTCCCTCTGTCACTGTTTGCACAGCCTGTTCATGGATGGGCTGGAATGTTGGTGATCTGCAATACCTCGGGGAGAGAAATTCCTCTGTGAAAGATCCTTTTCAAATATAATCATATTTCCTTGTAGTTTTCCAATCAATTTCAAATATCTAAATGCAGGAGGACTGTCATGTAATTGTAATTCAATTTGATTCAGAATATAATGCAATTTTACTAATCTCTGTAGAAGACATAAAAGGATGAGGCACCTTATACAGGACTCTATCATTCGTTAATATTATTGAAGAACTGTCATACTAAAAAGTTACTTCTGAATTTTACCATGCCTTTTGAAGGATTAAGCTAAATTGTCTTTTGCATTATTTATTGCATAATTTTTAAATGTCTGTATCACAGTCACAGTGAATCTATAGCTTAATCCATCAAGAGGAGAGAAAAAATCTGGCTGGAATATTGAGGACATGCAAGTAGAAAGTACAAATATTGTCAATTCCACCAACCATTCAGAGCCCATCAAGCAGTGGCTAATTTCCAAATCTCTAGAGGGAATCTTTTAAGAGTGCATGCAAAAAGGTGCAAAAAAATGTTCTCTCAGGAGCTCAGTTCCTATCCAAGCTACAAAGCCATAACACAATTTCATAGAGCTCTGAATGCCACGTGTAAAGTGTTTGTGCACTGAAAGATTTGAGGCCGTGGGGAGACCTGGGTGCAAGCACAGACCAGGAGTTGGAGACACCAGAACCTTGGGACACTTCCATTCAGTGCTAAAGAAGAAGTATCTAATAAAATAGATTGCATTTTATACACCAATAGATACCTTAATATTCAACCCTTCCACTATAGCTAACTTTTAATCTTATTTCTTTTAACACCAGCAGCAGATCCCAAAGTTAAGGCTGGGAACATGAGGAGACTGCAGAGATTTCCCAGGAAAACACTAACTGGGTGTCTAAAATAGCCCTCAAAATTCAGGCATCATTCTTTGTGCTTACTGGAAACTTACTGGGAACCAGAAAGAACAATAGTTATAGGAAGCACTCAGCATCTCAACCCTGTAGTGAACTCCCCTGAAATTGTGAAGTTAAAAAGCACTGTAAAAAGCACAGTTTGATTAGTGATCCTAAATGAAAAGAAGAAAGACAAGAAAAAAAACAACTAACTAATGTGGATAAAAATGTTTTCTAAGCTCAAGATATTACTTTGTCATATCTCTGGAAATCAACAGATACCAGCATTGATAGAGCAGCCATTACTCTCATCTTCATTAAGGAGAATTTCTGAAAGGTCCATCCAGATTAATAAATCTTCACAGTAGGCTGCAAATCAAATCATTTCTTCCTGCCCAGAAGCCCTCCCAGCAGCTCCACACTGACAACCAGAAGGAACAAGGGCAGGGAATTGCAATTTGGCAACGCTCAGTTCCGAGGCTTAGCACCAAAGAAGAGACAAGCAGGGGCACCCTCCAGAGGAGGAGGAGTTGCGTGCAATTGTGTCTCAGATGAGAAATGGAGCCCCCTTAATGCAGTTTATTAGATGCTATTTTAATCTCTCACCCCATGAAGCACAAGAAGATGGGAAAAGAATCCCATAGTAACTGCCACAACACCATGCTGCTTTTCATTAAATTTGTTGAAAGGAGGCTCAGCATGGAATTATTAAACTGCTTTCAAAGGCAAATGACTAAAATGGCTCATCTATTTATAGCCATCATTCTCCAGCACTTCTTCTTCTTTATGGTGACACCTGCTAGCCCCTGCTATAGTTAAGGTTCTCTCAGCCTTTCCCCAAAAACCCACTTCTTTCCACCTTGGGGATAAAAACACTTCCTATTCACCTTCCCTTCAAATGGGCAGCAAAGCTACTTAGGAATGGCTTTAAGAAAATCAAGAATCATCTGATTATGTCTAAAGATCTAAAACCATCATCAGTCCCTACAGGTTTCAAATGGAGTTTTCTGCATTTTAATGAACCACAAAAAGTTGGGTTTTTTCATATACCCACTTCATAAAAACTATATTTATCTAGACATTAATATAGTAGAATTCTATGCTTCTTGAATACATTTAGAATAAAAATGTGTTTATTTTTCAGTGAACTAGATGATAGCATCACTGTTTGAATCAGAAAAAGCACAGCACATTGAAGCAGCAGGAAGGAGTCTATCTGGGTAAGGAAATAAATGCTGCTTTGACAACATACCCCAAGCACATGGATCTCCACAAAAAGCAGGAGTTTGGGAAGCCACAGAACACATATTTTTTATCAGTTAACATTATCTAAGGCTAAACAGAACGTGAAAACACATTAAAGACCATGGTTAGTCAAATTACCTCATTTTCTTACAAATTATTGCTCCGTGTTCTGTATTAAACATACACACTGTCTGCAAATCCAGAATTATCTTCCCATTTACCTTTCAAAGCCACTAATGAGCCTGTGCTGAGGAGAAATCTATAGGACTGCAAGATGCCTACCTGAGAAGGAATGCAATTTCTCCTGGTCACATACAGAGATCAAGACTTTCTCCCTATTAAAAATATCTTTTAGCTTTTTCTGAATCAGAGCTATCATGAGCTTTGCATTTAAATGGGTGTAAATGGCAATTAATAGCAGGCAACTGCTGAGTTTAAATTGATTACTGCGTCTCATTTTCTGATAGTCTCAAATTTATCTGTACAAGAAATAAGTTGTGGAAAAAAACTAAATTGCCTTTCTAAGCAGTACGAGGTGAGGAATTGAAGCAGCTGGGTGCTGGAGGCACATGCCAAAGCCTCAGTGCTCCCAATGTTGCAGCAGGCTCGTTTCCATAAAGACTGGCAGGTATTTCAGTGCAGCTACAGATCATTATTTTTCACTTCATTCCTGATGTTCAGATCAAAAGAGGCTTCATAAAAAGATATGGAAAGAAAAACAGATCTCAGCGAAAGTGTTGTCCAAAAAAGAAAGATGCCAGGCCTGAGCATCTTGAAAAACACTGGGGAAAAAAAAACATTTTCCACCCCAAATTGCCAACTACCATGTTTAGAGTCACGTGGCTGCTTCTCTTCACTCCACTTACTCATTAGTGGTGTAAGTTGGAAAGAACAGCTAAAAAAACTCAAATAAACACCTTCCTCTGCAGCTTTCACTCCATTCTCTCAACTGATTCATGTGGCAAAATGATCAGTGCTTACCAGAAAAATTGCCTTTAGATAAACAGCAGTGAAAAGGTTCATTAAAAGAAAATCTTTTTCTTCCTTTTCCATGACAACAAGGTAAGTCCAGATACCTTGTAATCACCTGGGAACTAGGGAAATAAACCTCTTGGGGTTTTGATCAAGATACAGCACAAAAACATCTCCTCCAGCTACTCCTCACTGAGCCCTGCCAGGACTTGGCTTCTCAGACTGGCAGGAAAAAAAAGGATGGTTTAGACACACTCATGCCCACTAAAATGAGCATCAAACATGTTCCATTTTAGTGTTATTATTGCACTAAAGATAATAGCTTTTTTATTTTCTCATATAAGTAATTAGATTGCAACCACCTAAATATAAATTCAGGTTCTCCTTATTATGCTCCCATCCCTTTGAAGGCTTAAGTAGGATTAAACATGCCCATTTCTCCTTCCCTGAGTGTTAATGCACACAGCTTATATAAAAGCCTTTCTTCTACAGTTATACTATATTCTATAATAGGATGTCACAAATCAAATCCAGAACTGCTAATATCAGTGCCTTCTAATTATACCTTTCTTGCTAAGAATAAGATGACATAACAAAAAAACCCTAAACCAAATCACTAATTGAAGTGCAAGTCCTTAATTTTTTAATTTTTATTTTTGAAATGAGAAATTAGTGGTTATGGAAGACTGGGGGCATAGTATTTTCCAATCAAAGCAGTTCCATTTCCACTTTAAACATTCCAATCCATAAGCAGCTCATCTTCTCACATAGTGTTGAATTCAGAGCATTAAAAAAAAATACAATCCCATATAAAAAAAGTACATAAAAGGGGAATATTATAATGCTCAGAAACTAGAGGAGACAATAATGGAGGGGGAAAGGAAAAAAAAAAGGAGTGAAAAGACAGAAGTAACCACGTGTGAATGACACCCAGATTATTTTGCTCACACTCAAACTCCCAGTGAGGAGCCAGCAGCAGGTTGGTTGTGCACAAAGCAGCACCTGGGAAGCCACATGTTATTTTAGCAGGAAATATTTTGACAGGGGTAACACAACAGACCATTTCCCAAAAGAAAACTGAGCACAGAGATTTCCAAAAGCAGGCCTGGGAAGACATGACAGTATCTAAAGAATCACAGGAGCTACATCAAAAGTGCCAGAAATACAATTTACTGCAAGGTGACAAAAATAAATGTAAAGCATTTAGAGGCTCGTGGATCTCCATTGCCATATGGCATCACAGCATTGGATGAGCAGAAAATAATAGCTACCTATTGTCAAGTTAATGGAGTCATTCATCTCTTCAAATGAATTTTCAAATCCCTTATGAGACCAGGCAAAAATTTCCAAGAGCTACGTACCTGAAGTTAGGCAGCTGCACTTGGGTTTACTGTTGTTGTAGGGATGTGTGTTTTGAAAGCAAGAAAATACCAGACAACAGAAGTTTTTATGAACCCTAACTAAATGTTCAGCCCTAAACAGTTTAACCATCATCCCACTGGGACTGCTTTTCTTGCAGGGCCCAGCATCAGGAGCAGTTGACAGGATTACAGCTTTATACTGGATTCAACCTGCCAGCCTCAGCTTCTTTCCTGCTTCACTGAAACTTTCTTCCTAGCCATGGTAGATTGCAATAACTGGATTAATTTTAGTTTCCTGAAAGCACTGTGAAGAGAACTGTCCTTTCCAAACAGCTCCAANAAAAGAAAATCTTTTTCTTCCTTTTCCATGACAACAAGGTAAGTCCAGATACCTTGTAATCACCTGGGAACTAGGGAAATAAACCTCTTGGGGTTTTGATCAAGATACAGCACAAAAACATCTCCTCCAGCTACTCCTCACTGAGCCCTGCCAGGACTTGGCTTCTCAGACTGGCAGGAAAAAAAAGGATGGTTTAGACACACTCATGCCCACTAAAATGAGCATCAAACATGTTCCATTTTAGTGTTATTATTGCACTAAAGATAATAGCTTTTTTATTTTCTCATATAAGTAATTAGATTGCAACCACCTAAATATAAATTCAGGTTCTCCTTATTATGCTCCCATCCCTTTGAAGGCTTAAGTAGGATTAAACATGCCCATTTCTCCTTCCCTGAGTGTTAATGCACACAGCTTATATAAAAGCCTTTCTTCTACAGTTATACTATATTCTATAATAGGATGTCACAAATCAAATCCAGAACTGCTAATATCAGTGCCTTCTAATTATACCTTTCTTGCTAAGAATAAGATGACATAACAAAAAAACCCTAAACCAAATCACTAATTGAAGTGCAAGTCCTTAATTTTTTAATTTTTATTTTTGAAATGAGAAATTAGTGGTTATGGAAGACTGGGGGCATAGTATTTTCCAATCAAAGCAGTTCCATTTCCACTTTAAACATTCCAATCCATAAGCAGCTCATCTTCTCACATAGTGTTGAATTCAGAGCATTAAAAAAAAATACAATCCCATATAAAAAAAGTACATAAAAGGGGAATATTATAATGCTCAGAAACTAGAGGAGACAATAATGGAGGGGGAAAGGAAAAAAAAAAGGAGTGAAAAGACAGAAGTAACCACGTGTGAATGACACCCAGATTATTTTGCTCACACTCAAACTCCCAGTGAGGAGCCAGCAGCAGGTTGGTTGTGCACAAAGCAGCACCTGGGAAGCCACATGTTATTTTAGCAGGAAATATTTTGACAGGGGTAACACAACAGACCATTTCCCAAAAGAAAACTGAGCACAGAGATTTCCAAAAGCAGGCCTGGGAAGACATGACAGTATCTAAAGAATCACAGGAGCTACATCAAAAGTGCCAGAAATACAATTTACTGCAAGGTGACAAAAATAAATGTAAAGCATTTAGAGGCTCGTGGATCTCCATTGCCATATGGCATCACAGCATTGGATGAGCAGAAAATAATAGCTACCTATTGTCAAGTTAATGGAGTCATTCATCTCTTCAAATGAATTTTCAAATCCCTTATGAGACCAGGCAAAAATTTCCAAGAGCTACGTACCTGAAGTTAGGCAGCTGCACTTGGGTTTACTGTTGTTGTAGGGATGTGTGTTTTGAAAGCAAGAAAATACCAGACAACAGAAGTTTTTATGAACCCTAACTAAATGTTCAGCCCTAAACAGTTTAACCATCATCCCACTGGGACTGCTTTTCTTGCAGGGCCCAGCATCAGGAGCAGTTGACAGGATTACAGCTTTATACTGGATTCAACCTGCCAGCCTCAGCTTCTTTCCTGCTTCACTGAAACTTTCTTCCTAGCCATGGTAGATTGCAATAACTGGATTAATTTTAGTTTCCTGAAAGCACTGTGAAGAGAACTGTCCTTTCCAAACAGCTCCAAAATAGAGAGATAAAAAGCAGGGATGTTTCCACAGAGGGGTGTGATGCATTAAAAGGCACAAAGCTATTCCATTTCTACAGCTTACCTCCAGATCCAGGCTGGACCACAGCTGGCTCACCTGGGGGGATGGAACTGTGTCCCCTGCACAGCCAGGAAGGAGGCCATTCAGTTTCAAGGCAACATGACTCACAAAAAATGTGCAACTGATGAAACTTAGAGGTAGACTATTGGGAAAGAAAAACGTGCAGGTTCTAAAGTCCTAGCCATGGGAGATGTGCTAAGCTGGAATAAATGGGATTACACAAACCTCCTTTCACTAGGGGAGTTCATTTTAAATGGAGAAGAGAGTTGAGTTTTCAGGTACAAAAGTCTTTTTTACTGAGAAAGTGTCTTTCCTGAGGCATACCCTGAAGAAGGGGCTGAGCTCCCCAGAGCTCTGGTTCCCCCTCTCCCATCTCCTCACACGTGGTTTTATGCTGTACCTGTCACCAGAACAAAAATGATTTTCTTCTTCCTACAAACATGGCCTCATGGACCATCTGCCTCAACCTTAACTCCAATTAAACTGCTATTTGCTGAGGCCCCACTGCACAAATCCCCACAGCCCCTCTAAAGCTCATCCCTACAAGTTACATTATTTGGCTGAAAATAAGAAAGAACACTTCCCTGTGCCATCCTCAAATGCACATACAGGGTTAAATATTTTCATCATCTGTAAGAATATGTAGGAAATCAGTTGTTTGTTTTTAAAGCAAAACCACGAGGATCAGGTTTGAAGTAGATGTTAGGCCAAATTAAAAAGATTTAGAGACTCTTCTGGTATATCACAAAACAATTTCACATTGCATTGTTTGAAGTACATTGGGCTTCATTTGCTCCACTGACCATTTGAAAGAACAAGAATAATCTGTTATTAATTTCTCTTTGTATATGCACACCAATAATGACAGGCTGAAATAATAGTCTGAAATATTACTGCTCATTCCTTATGCATCCATTCCTCCCCAAGATAATGTAATAAAGAATAATTCTTCAATGAGTAGCACTAACATGTATACTGATTTTAAATGGTTGTTATTACAGGGGTGTCTTTCTTTCTTTGGATTCTTTTATTGGATTTTATGAAAAACCATTATTGTTGCAACACTGAACTTCCTGATATGAATTATTTGAACTTCATTATATGACAGGATAGACTATGAGGTGGCAACAATACCAACAAGATCTTGTGTGCCAGCATGACCAGAACAGGCAGGTAATCGTGTCTCATCTCCTCATGACAAGGTGACCTGCTCAGGGGTGAGGAAGGCTGGGGATGCTCTTTGCCAGAATAGTCTATTTTCTGTTTTAAACATTCACTAAATTTCTACTCAATCTATCCAGATCTGTTAGATGACAAGAGTTTTTGTTTATGAAGAGCACAGAGAACTGCTCTGTGGAAGTTACTCACTACAGTAGGTAAGAATTAATTTTGTTCTGAGCAACTCTGCTATAAAAAGATATGATTACAATTAATTAAGTCTGACAGATTTTAATCATCATTCCCATATTTTTACCCTTTCATTAAGCTGCTATCATTACAATACAAGCTGTCCTGTTGAATCATTTATCAGGCAACAGAACACTTGAACTAGCCCAGTATTTTGCAGCCTAGAATGGGTGGGAACACGTATTAGACTAACAAATTTAGGACTATTTAAGCAGACAATCACATTTGCTACGAGCTACAGACTTCCTGAGAATCTTCTGATGATTCACAGATACCTATGAATGGAATTCTAATCAGTCATTAAAATAAAATAAAATAAAATCAGTCATACCAGAGATTTTACTTGATCCTTCCCTTACTGAAATGTCACTATAGATTTAGGAAAGAGGAGAACACTGAACCAAAGATTTCTTTATGCAACAATCTCTTCTGAGAAATAACATAGAATCTTACACCAGAATCACCTCCTATCAATACTGCTTCCATCAAATTTCATCTCCAAAATACTCAACTAACTTGCATATTCTAATTAATATCACGCTGAAAATAGTTAATGATGCTAAATTACAGCAATCTTTCTAAAAGGGTCAAATTTGTCGATCTCTCTCAGCTATAAACATCAGGCATCAAAATGAATTGGTTTTGAAGTAACACTAATTCTGAAAGGTCCCACTTAAGAAAATTATTTCCTTGCATAATTTTTTATGTGTAATCAAGCCACCCAGCAAAGGATTCTGTCTGATAGCAAATTGCAGTGTTGTGTCTCAGGCTGGGGCTCTGAGCAGAACCCCTCATTTCCCTCAGGAGGAAAAAGTTCTTTAATCTGAGGGTGACTGATCCCTGGGATGGGCTACCCAGAGAGGTGGTGGTGGCCCCATCCCTGGAGCCACCCAAGGCCAGGCTTGAGGAGGCTCTGAGCACCCTGCTTGTCACAGGGGGGTTGCACTGGATGTTCTTTGGGGGTGCCTTCCAACCCAGTCCATTCCAAGACTGTGTCCCCACAAGAAGGAATTCCCCCCATACAGCCTGGCAGCAGCAGCTGCTGCTGGAGTCTCCTTGCTGTGCCCCCTCCTGGGAATAAGCAGCTGTCCCCACAGGTCACCCCACTACCTGTTGCAAGGTAATGCAATGAGAAGAAGGTCAAGCAGCTGCCCTGAATGATCTGCAAGGAGATATTTATCAGCAAAATTCTATTGTTGCTGATGCTCTTCAGTTAATGCTTAGAATGGCAGATTGCCAGTGGGAGAAAAAGTGGGTTGATAACTACACAGGGAGACTTTTGTTTTGCTTTTCACATCTTATCCAGGTAGAGAATTAGCTAAATCTAACCATGCTCCTGTGAGGAATCCACACAGTTGGGTAGTCAGTCAGAAGCCTGATGGATTAGCCACTCTGCTTGCTGTCACAAACACAGGGCAGAGATAAATAACATCCCAGATCTCTCAACAACAAAAAGTCCAAGCTTTTTTTATTTTGCAGGGTTGTTTCTTTAAGCTCCTGCAGTTGAAAATGAAAAAGTTGAAAAGCAACCAACCCAAAACACCCGAGAAGGCAAACAAACCAACCCTGACGTGTGGATATACTCCAGTCTCATTGCCCTCCATGTATTTGCTCAGCACCCAGGCTTCTCAGCCTGAAAGGAAAATTCACAGAGTATTTGGCAAATACAGATACCTCTGTAAAATAGGTGTTTTTTCAATTTCTTAAACACTGGAAGGGAACTCTGCCATTTCAGCAATGATCATCCCACTGTCCCTGAGCTATGAGCCACCATGCTAAGCACAGAATTGCTCCTGTTGTCACCAGTCACACATCACTGCCACTTTCTAGCAATAGCAACACCAAGACATGGAGCCAGTGGCTTTGAACAACATAAAAAAGGCTCTAAAGAGCATAATCATTTTCACCTATTCAGGAGTTAATAGAATGAAATGACTCAGGACATTTTGTTGGGTGTAAGAGGGAAAGGGCTCATGGAAGGTACCAGCAGAAAAGCAGAGGACAGCAGCAGCAGCATGAACAGGACTAGTAGTCACAGACAGGTTCAAAAACCCCTCACAATGAGAGCAGAGCAATGCTAGAAAGGAAATTAATCAGCTGCATTTCAGGAGGTGGTGAGGAGGATGTGCAGCACGTGGCATGGAGTGCATTTAGAATGAGGGAGAGAAAACAAACACTCAGAGAACATTATCTAGTCTCCGTGCTGAAAGGCAAGGTCCTGCCAAAAACCTGCAGTGTCCACCTGTAATTAAAGATTTTATCACAAGCCAGCCAGCCAGGAGGCCACACTGACCTCACTGTGCAACCTTAAATCAAACCTCCCACACCATTTCAGTGGCTTCTGAACACCAAACCAACCACCAGAAACCCCAAACAGCACTAAAACCAAACACTGATTTAGAATATAATGTGTGAATAAAGAATTCCTGTTGTAGGAAAAGAACCTGAGATGGTTCAGCTGGCACCTGGAGTTCCAACGAAGACAGTTCAGCATTGCTATGTTATAATCCATATTATAAAAATATATATTTTTATATATATAATATATATATTCATATATAAAAATATGAATATTCAATAGTAATTCAGTTTGTTTTAGCAATATTTCCACGTTCCCTGAGACAGGATAAAGGATCAAACTAACCCCAGTAAGCATAACTTAGCTAGTCTAAGGAAAAAGCTTAATGCTAGTAGACTTGGCAGAAATATCCCACCCGTTTCTACCAAGCAAACCTGCATTTGTGCCCTGGCTGCCGACTTTGCCCGTCCTCCAGGTATGCCCAGAGGGCACCGTGGGCTGTAATGACCCATCTGTTCACTGCTGGCAAGTGGCAAACTCCTAATGAAGACAGATGTGGGTCACCCTGCAGGAGAAGGCTGCAGGGTGCTAATGAATCCAGGTAATGGTCACTGCCTGCCACTGCTGACTGATGGATCAGCACAAGGGTTAAGCTTCAAAAGCAGGAGCCAAGTATTGCAGGTAACCATTAGTGTGCCCAGGATCTCTCTGCTGCACTCCCTAACACACAAACACTTTCATGTTGTCTGCTCACATGTAAAAGAAAAGAAAAAGCTGCTGTATTATTTTTCTTTGGAAAACCTGAAATCACTCGTAAAGCCAGAACACCAATCTCCTAAGAAAGTCATTACTTGTAGTGCCCAGAGGAATAAAAGTTCCTGATGTTTATAGTCATTTATAAACCCCTGACCTCTGACACTAACAGCAAACCCCAAAATCTTAGCTGCCAGTGGTACAGATGCTCCTACTTCCCAAAGGCTCCAATCTGCCAGTGGTAAAGAACATTTTGCAGTGAACCCCACTCTTGATGACCACCAGAAAATGGGAGTTTTAATGATCTCTTGCTTTAGAGTCAATCCATTTCTTTTTTAAACATCCCACAAGAATCCACCAACTTAATTTCTGGTGTAACTCTACTACAAGTAAATAGGAAACCCAAACACAATAAGTCCTGCAAATCACTTGCAATGGTACATTAAAAATCCCAATGCTGTTGGAACATTAACCCAATAACACAACACTGCATCAGTGGCTGGTCTCAAAATGAGAGAGGCATCCTTACTAGAAGACAGTTTTATTCCTTGCCATGCTCCTCTGGTGGATAACCCTGAAGAGGCTCTGAAACCTCATTAGGCCTCTGCATTTTTAACTGTAAATGGAACCCCAGGATCCCAGCACATCCATTCTGCACAGCTCAGGACATTCAGAGAGGATGGTGGGGTGGGGAGGCACTGGGGTTTTAGGGAAAAAACAGTGTTGGGGAAGAGTATTGTCACATCCTAATCCTAGGCTAAAAAGAAATGTGAATTTTTGGCTTGATAGCAGTCCTGTAATTTTTAAAATTATGTAATTTTATTTCAACATAGTAAAAACTCCAAGTTTCAATAAACCAATGGAAACACTAAACAACTTTGTGCATACCTTAAACCTGCTTTTTCAGCTATATTTCAAAAATATGAACCTAATGAGTCGGTGACACTCAAAACTTACCAGAGATATAAGCAATGATTTCTAGTAACTATAAGGAAATTTATGCCTGCCCTGTGAAGGTATAAATTGCAGTTTTGCCTAATATATGCCAAGAGAGACTCCAGTGTAAGTTCCCCTTTCAAACAGATTTAAATGCACAGATGATTTACTGCTGCTCCCAGGACTGAAATGATTAAGCAGCCCCAGTCTCCTGCCCGAGGCTACAGAAGCTCTTCAAGACCCAGTAACTCCAATCTATATGATCCTGAGAATTCTCTCCTGCAAGGAGCTGCTATCATTACACACAAGATGAAACTAACTAGATATGCTCGATTGATTTAGAACAGACAACTGGCTGATTTACTCTGAGAACAAACTAAGAGCAGTGAACAAACCCACCCAAACAAAAGAAACCTCTGGAGTCTTGGTAGCAAACACAGGCAAAGCCCAGCAATTGTGTATTCAGGGGCTGATTCACAGTGTCACTGGCAAATAAAAGCTGTTACAGCCTAGAAGTGAGCCCTCAGCACTTAGAAAGAAGCTGGAGTGTTAATATCATAACAGGATGTGTACAGAACACTGGTCTAGGGACTGCTTTCCCCTTCTTTTTTTTCCAATTACCTCACTTGCCTACTGAGGACCTGCAATTTATTAATGAGAAAGACTCACAATTCCAGTAAAATCTGGTTGTTAGGCACACAATGTGTGTTCTAATTTTATCTCTAGCATCCACTTTCCTTTTCATGTGTAATTACAGTTGAGAAAGTCCAGTGTAGCTTAAAAAACTTGTAGTCCATCAAGAGAAGTTACTCATTCCTGTTGGGCTCAAATGAAAGATGAGAGCACATGGAAGCCTGATAGTGCCTAACAATTAAATCCTCTCATCACCACACTTCTTTTAAAGGCCTTTTGGGCAGAATCTCTTCTTCCTCTGTATCCCTCACTATCCAGTTCTGTTTGCAGAACAGACATTCAGGGATAAAAAATGCTGTTGCATACTGAAATGGTGCAGCACAGCTGTTCAACAGGCTCTGAAGGTTAGGACTGCTTGGGGAAAACTGCTGCTGCTATTCACAGGTTCAGATTACCTTGCAAATTGATTTTAATGGGTAATTCTGGCTAAGAGGTGTAGCTATGCTAAACCTGAAGACTGACACCAAGGTAATGTGGGTAAAACTTGGTACAGGTGTTCACACATCAGCTGAAAAAAAAAGTGGTTCAAAGTACAAAGCTGGTGATCAAGTAGTTATGTGTATGATGGGGGAGGATAAAATGGTCTTTCCAAATCAAAACTCATCAGACATGACACCAAAAGCAACCATTCTGACCTCTGCAAATGCCAATTAAAGAGGAGCTTAAAAAAACCAAACCACAACACAAAAATTCTAAGTAATACCCCAAAATAATTATAAAGCTCTTGTCTTTCCCCAGAGGAACACCATGACAAACAGTTACACTGAACATCTTCCATTTCTGAGTCTCAACTAGGCTGAGTTGATGATGAACACTGCAGTTTGCAGCTTTGGCTTGAAACAATGGATATGGAAACACTTTTAAGTCACACAAGTCAGTTCATTCTGTCATGAAATTTCATGTGTGACAGAATCAGACTGGCAGGGGCTGGAAGGGGCTCTGGAGAGCATCTCATCCAACCCCTGCCACAGCAGGGTCTCCAGAGAAGGGTGCACAGGGATGTGTCCAGGTGGGTTTGGAAAGTTTCCAGAGAGGGAGACCACCAGCTCTCCAGGCAGCCTGTTCCAGTGCTCAGGAGTTTTCATTTTTAACTAATTCTCTTTCATTTTCAATATAAATCAGTGTTGGGGTTTGTTTTCCCTGCATATAAAAGCCTGGCACACGAAATCCAGGAAGAAATTAGATTTCAAATAGTAGGAAAAAGCTGCCATTACCTCTTTTTTTTTCCTGTAATTCTATTACTTCATGGTGCTGTGAGATGAAGAGGTCATCTTTTTTCTTGCCTTCTTTTCTGTTGTTTTCATAATGCAGCACAGCTTCCCTCTGCAAAGTTAAAGGCAAGATTTATGAGTCTCCATTTTTACATGCTTATCTGCATTTAGTGCAAGGCTGTTCTCCTCTTAGACAGCTGCTGCTTGCACCAACTAATGAAACTCTGGAGCTCCCACTAATGGGGGGGTTCCACAGTATCACACAAGTACACTGGAAACCCAGAGAAGCAACACAAATGATGTTTCCATCATGGCAGAGTGGCTGTCAGCACAGGAGGACTCCAACTGCCACTCGGTGCAACAAGAATAAAAAGAAACATTTTTAAAGTGCATAAAAAGGCCATTTTTGAGATGTTACCCTACCAGATGAAAAACAAAGCTCTGAGTGAGTTATGGTGCTCTAACTCTTGAGACTTTAGCACTGAAATTGGCCAAGAGAGACCTACTGGAAAACTCTCCTGGTAGCAGCAACTCTCTGGTGTCCTTCAATGATTAATTTTAGCAAAAAAACAAAACTTTGAGGGAAATCACTTAATACACACAAACAGCTTTTATGACCACTTCAAATGGCATTCCAGTAAGTCTGCCCAAGACACTGGAAAACATTTAAACCACGACAGATGCTTGCACTGCAAATTAACACCAACCAGAACACAGAAAGTGCACAATGAAAGTTATTTTTCACATCTCTCTCTCCAACTTGCAATGAATTTACAGCTGCAGTCTGTAAGAATTAAGCTTAAACCTAGCTAGGCCAGAAGGCATAAAAATGGCAAATATAACAAAGCTCAGGTCATCACTGTCCACATCAAGCAGTTAGAGACCTCAGCTGTCCCATGACACTTGCTGCACACACCTAGACTTTCATATTTCAAGCTGTCAAACACATCCAGTTCTGTTTATTCAATCTCAGAGCAAAAGGCTGACAGCACCATCAAGTGGCTCCATACAGAAATACTCACATTTTTAATGTGAAATAAAAAATATTCTTGGCCAGACATGTACAGAAGGAACCTCTTGAAATTAATTTAAATTGTGACAAATTAGATCCTGTAGAAATCTAATTTATTTTCAGGTCTGTAATAAGGATAAGCATATTGATTTTTTTTCTATGGTTAATTTTGTGGAAATACCTACATTTTATTATGACCCTAATAAAGGAATAGCACAGTATTATTATTAATGGGATGGAACCTTCTCCCAGCAGGAAGAATCTTGCACACTCTTGGTCTTCTCCAGCTGGCTGGCCTTGATCCTCAGCATATTCCCCAGATCACAGAGAAATAACAGCCTCACATCAGTTGGACTTAATTCCTCTGGCAGTTAAAAGTGGGAAATTAACTCCAATCTGAATCCAACCCAGCTCTAAAAAACCAGAGAGGTCGACTTGTGTGTCTAGAGGAGTGAGATGAAATTACCAACAATAAAGTGTATGAATACAAGGCCTGCTCAGGAGAAGAAGGGGTGCAGGTTGTCACCTCACTAGGGTTTAAATCAGTGTATTTTCACATCTCCCTTCTGGGGGCTGCATTTGAGAAGTACATCAACTTCACACAGAACAAGAGTGGCACATTTGGAAACAGAACCAATAAACATTTTTAATACCATCCTATTTGTTTCCCTGATAATGAACAGGATGTGTTGCTGGTGAAATAGGTGAAAGTCTCCATGGTTTGAAAATCCAAATTAAAAACAAAAAAAACCCAAATGCAACACAGTCAGTCTCTGCTTTTCTGCAGATGTACCCTACTTAGTGAGCACCCCATGACTGAAAAACCACATTGATATTATGAGCAACTTCAAGCACCACTGACTGCACTGGAGTGAGGACTTGCTGCTGGAAAAGTGGGATCCTGAACTCCACATCAGCAGGGATCTCAGCTGCACAGAGTGGCCTCGAGGATGCAATCCCAGTTCCACAGAGCCCCTGCTTCCAAACAAGGGGAATAGGAAAGAAAACTTCACCTTAGCTGCAGAAATGCATCACCCAATCAGCCCAGTGGCATTGCTAACAGCTTCAGCACAATTTGCTGTAAAACTGAAAAGGGATTATAGAGGCATTTTGAACAAAAAGAGATAATAATTTGCCTACTTAAATTTCCATACGTGGCTGATTATGTTGAACTGGAATCTGTGCTTGCTACTCCCTAGGAAGCTCTCTCTATACACACACACTATTACTCAACATTTCAATATTCCTAAGATCCTGGGCACCTCATAAGCTGTGTATTGAGCAGCCCAGAGCCTGCGTGCTATTTTCTTAGGCACGATGCAGGAAGTGAGAGCAGAGATGTTGAGTTAAGAAGAAATGGGTCACAGTAATTAGATCCCAGGGTTTCTCAGTTATGGTGTATGCACATAATGATCACTCCATTACAGTCAGCCTTTATGGCATTGTAACTCAGTTCCTGAAGGCAAAACAAAAGGACTCTATTCCTAAAAGATCTGCTTGAGCAGAGATGGTAGTTTGATCACTTTTTGTCTTTTTTACTGCATGCAGTAAGCAGTATTTTCAGCATCTGGAGTGATATTCTTAGTAAGTAAAATAGAATACAGTTTAAATGCATCAAATCAGAACACGAAACCTGAACATAGAATATTTTTTAAGTAGTGGTAACTACTTCCAAACTCACTAAAGGTTCTTTTTTCCTCCTTGAAGGCAGGCATCATCCAGGATAAAAAAGCAAGGAGAAAGGAACTAATGAAAGCTAGCAGCAAACGACGTGCATGAATTGGCAGGGTGATTACGTGTGCATTAAGATGACACTCAACATCAGTTTCCAAGAGGAGAAATATTATCAAAAACAACAAATTGAGATGTTCAGGAGAATTTTTAGTGATAAAACAGAGTTATTACTGCACTCACTTGTGCACGGTCCCACGTTCAAACCGGCCCACTGAAAATCCCATCTGAAGGCAGCAGTGTTTTGTGTTGTTACTAAACTGCATCTACAAGGCTCTAAATTGCAGAGATGTCATTTTGTTATTCATCTGCATTTTAAATTACCAAGAAGCATTCATAAAGAATTAACAGCTTATTTAATTATGCTAGCATCCATTAACATACAGTGAAATAAATTAAACCACGATAAAGAGTAACTTCTGAAACAGGGAAATTCAGTAGCTAAATATTTATAAATGTATTTATGTGAGGGACTTTATAAATGACTTACAGCCAGCAGGATGTGACAGTAATAAATTGCACTTGGAATGATTAAAGCTACTGAACTGTAAAGACAACCCAGTTTAGAACACTTTCTTTAGTTCAAAAGCCATGGAGGTGTTGTCTTCTATCTCCAGCTTTAAAACCTGCAGAAAGAACAATATAAATGGCCTGCTACTTAACTTAGTAACCTGCACGTTGTTCAGGTAAAGGATCTGATCTGTAATGGAACTAAAAGGCTTTTTAAAAATACTGACAAAGACCGAAGAATAAATTGATGCACTCTTAATAACTCTAAATCATCTAGCTCTTTATGCCAAGAAGTGTTGACAATACCAACTTCAAGGTCATTGTCAACTTGGTAAGTCATTAGCAAATAAAATATGGCTTAATTGGAGCAAACTCAGCAAGGAGCTGCATTATTTTAAGTGAACACTGCAATATAACTTGAAGAAGAATTACTAATCACCACTCCCGTTGACAATGAAATGGATGAAGAAGGTGCTTTGTAACTTTTTTTTCCATGACTTTCCCGTAATTAAATATGGAAATAGATTCTGTGAAGAATTAAAGTCCCTGAGTGCATTAATCCAGGCACTAATGGAGTGCCTGCCAGAGCCAGAGCACACAGGTAGCTCCCAGCACGCTGCCACCAGGAGCTGATGTGGCAGTGGCAGCCCCCAGCAGCCCCCTTTAGGTGCTGCACCCCACTCCAGAAAGCAGGGGTTGGCTTTTTTAGTAAGAAAAAATAAACAGCTTTTATTTTCAAATGCAACATTATGCACAAAATGATCTCATCTGCATAGTTTTCATCTTTTACATCCCAAATTCCCTCAGACAACCATGCCATTTAAGGTTAGCTCAGCTAAGGGGGTTCCTCTCAGCTCTGATTTTAACTTGCTGCTGCTGCTGCTCTCTTCAAATCCTGTTTTCTCACCTGCTCACACAATCTCCCACTTCTCCAAACACATTTCTGGGCAAGCAGCCCTAGGTGTGCAGGGCTCCCTGAGCCCCAGCTCATGCCCTACCCCTTACACACTCACAAAGCAACTGCCAGACAAGACTCAGCACAGGAGAAGTGAAAACAAACAACTGGCTTTGAAAACTCACACTGATACTTCTAGACTGCTTGTGTTTAAATAGCTGAAATCTTTGCATTGAAAAAATAGGATTTTTTTTTTAATGGAAGGCTTTGCAGATCATCAGTATCCAATGCCCAGTGATCTCATGCAGAGTTGGTGATCTTACTGGGCATCAGCTCTTCAAAGCACTTGAGTGTGTCCATGGCTGAAGCAGATTCCAGTCCTGCTGCAGGGACAGGCAACATGTGAATGGTTAAATACACAGGGAAGTGCTTTGCTGGCCTCAAGCCTGCATTTGTTCCCCAGTGAAAACACTTTGGGAACTCATTTACTTCCCAAAAATACATACTTAGTAAGAAAAACAAAAATATCAGCAACCTGAAGCATTTTAGATGAGTGGACTGGGCTTTGGAGGCACAAGGAGGGAGTTCTGATCTAAAAAGAGTGACTGTAAACCAGAGATTCCACCCAAGCCCAACACATCCTGTCCCTGCTCAAGGGAAAAGCAAAAGCAGCTGTTGCAAGTGCTGAAAGAACACTCAGAATGGTTTATTAGCCACTTAAGAGCTTATATATTGTGCCTGTTTTTCATGTTGTTTCTTGTTGTGCTGTTGTATTTTAAGTGGGAAAGCTTACTCAATTATTAAAGCTTCTGTGCTGCTATTATTCCAGCTAATTTATATTAAACAAAAATACATAACCCAGGCTGTTTTGCTAACAAGCAAGCACTGTCAAAACCCCCAGAAGATAGGATTGTTTTCAGACTATTTGAAAGCCTTTGCTCTCCTGAGGATCATAATGCTTTAGTTTGATGTTGTGTGTGTCTCTGATACCCTAGGTGGCTGTTAGTGCTCATATATATCCACACACAGAGAATTAACTCATCCCATTGATGCTGCAGAAAGAAATGTGCACCTGCAGCAGGTTTTTAGCTGTGAATTACAGCCTTGCAAACAAGTCTTTAGGAGTAGTGAAAAAAAAAAAAAAGGTAAATTCAATGGGAAATGTGGGATTGACAAGACTGAAGCAGTCTGCAGACACGAAATGACTCTGCTGCCCCCTGATGCATCGCTTGGAAAATCACTCTAAGGGAAGACTGTAACCAAAAAGAAGTCATTAATGATTCTCTTTTTGGGTTAATTATGAACTATAATTCACTCTATGCAATTAGCATTGCTCAAGCATCCTCTTTGTCATCAGTTTTATCTAGATATCTAATTTATGGCATTTATCTGACACTGAGACTGCAGAATCACCTGTAATAAGGAGCAACGAGCAGTTTTGAATGTGCAGCTTGAGAAGAGGTGACAGGAACATTACAGAACACAGTGTTTATTCTGGTGCTGTAAAGATTGACATCTGGCAGTGAAACAGGACAATTGGAATGGCGTGTCTCAGAATGGTTTTCAAGTAAGAAGTTCTCATAAATCAAAGGACATCTCTTTTTGCAGTGTAGATGTAATAGCAGGTGCACAGCCCTTCAGCTCTTAAAGTGATGGAATGCTAAGAAAATTTAAATATTAACTTTGAATAAGCACTGAGCTAGAACTAAAAAAATACAGATGGTACAAAAAGATGAGTAAAAATTAAGTAATAATCTACAGACTTGGAAATTAGTTTTTTCTTGCCAACTGTTCTATTTGGAATGGAAGGACAAAACCAACAACAAAAACACAAGCCCCTGAGCAAACAAACACCCCAAACATCATTATCATGACCCACAATGCCACACCTTTAATTAAAAACACTCCACACATCTTTCCTCACTGTAAATCAATTGAAAATGGGTATCTTGGGTGTAACCACATGCTAAAAAAACCCAAACCAAACAAGCAAAACCCTGCTACAACAAAACATCCCCCCTTTCAGCAAAGCCACCAACCAACCCCCACACAGGTGGATGTTAGGGGTGCAGGGTCTCAGACAGGGCATCCCAAGCAGTGGGTCTGGACCATCACCCAGCCCAGGCAGGGCTGATGAGGGGGTTACTGCTGTTCCTGCTGAACCAGCTCCCTGTGCCAAGGCTCCTCTGGTTTCTGCAGGCGGCTGGCAGCAGGAGGGGGTTTGTGCCACTAGATGGTACCAGTCTCCTGCTGCAGGAACGTGAACAACAACCCAGGCAGCTCCTCAGCTTCCCCAGCTACTGCAAATTCAACTCTCAGAATCCACTTCTCTACAAAAACTTAGCTCCAAATCAGCTTTTCTGGCTAGATTTCTGTTTGCTTTCAGGTGACACAGAAAGGAAAGTAACTCGAAAAGCTATTTTAAAGGACAAAGCAGCCAAGTGGGTTTTCCTCCCAGCATATGTGTGACTGGAGTCACAGAGCCAACTCCCCTTTAGGAGCCACATCCTGGAGCAATTGTGTGGTCTCTTTGAAGCATCTCTGTTTTTTAGCAGAATCTTGGCACCTTTTATGGTCCAAAAATATAAAATTCACTTTATTAAGAAAAAAAAATAGTAAAATAAAGCAGTAAACTTTTGCTCATCTTGGTCTGTCTCTACCTGTCTCTATCTGCTGCTTTTATTAGGAAGTGGGTAAGCAAACACATACAGCAAAATAAATACAGCACCAGAGTAATCTCACCTGAAACATATATTCCTTTGATAATAAACTGGTGAAATACTGAAACTCTTTCTCACTTGGCAGCTGAAAAACTTCTTTTTCAAGTTAAGTTCCCTAATCTTACAGCTCAGAGGAAATCTATTTAAAAAGTGGGGTTTAAATACCATATCATGATTTAAATATCATGAGATGAAGTTAAAAGCAACTGTGATGAAATCAACATGTCATTCCAAACAGAGCAGGATGGAGCATCAGCAGCTGCTGGGAACTGGTAACTGGATCCCAGTTGAGCAGCAGTGAGCAGCAGCTAGCAGGAGCTGGCTCCCCAGGACAGCTGCAGAGCAGGCTGTGGGGACTGAGGGGCAGTGTTCCCTCTCCAGCTGCCCCCGAGCAGCTGCCTGGCTTGGCAAACAGCAGCAGCACCCTGCCAGGAGGGACCAGCAGCCTGGGCCATGTCCTGCCCTGGACAATGTGCAGAGTGTGTCCTTCATGCTCCACCAAGGAATCAGTGGAGCGGAGAGAGCATTTAGTTCGTTAACACTTCTGCTAATGGGTGTCCTCCGAGTTCTGGGAAACTAACTCCAGCTCCTGTTAAATCCTGAGGTTACCACACTGAGGCTTTAGTAAACCCAGCAACTTAGCCCAGGAGCAGCTTCAACCCGAGAGCAAGCCAGGGAACAGAAGGAGAAAGGCCCAAGCTCCCGAGTGCTCTGGGCACGCAGTGGTAGCACTTCAATGCCACCCAAAATGCCACCCACCTTCAGAAGCAAAACGGATTGCTGAGCTGAGGGGGTGGCAGATGAGTTTCTGCTGCAGGTTTGCCAGGCTGCAGCTTCCAGCAGCCCAGGCTTTGACTCACACACACTGGGCCCATTCACCCCATCTCTGCAGACTGCTGGTGGGGCAGGGTACTGTGCCCAGCATCCACCTGGCACAGGGGCTTTGGCAGCCTCCTTGCCAGCTTGCCCAGTCACAGCTCAGCCTGGATCGTGGTGATCCTCCCCACAGCAGGGTGAGAAGACCAGCTGGGCTGGAGCAACACAGACATTTCCTCCAGTAACATCCATCATTGGAATGCTACTCCACAGCCCCTCCACAATTCATCCTTTGCACAATGAGAAAGGGAGATGTTCTCAGCTTTATTGTTCTACTGTAGGCACTGAAAGGCTTTTCCTTCTTCCCTCATCAGGGGCTGTAGGTGGCAGGTTTCTACAGCAACTGGAAGACCAGGTTAAATGCCTGGATACCATGTAGGGCTGCAGCAGTCAGGAAGGGGTCAGGGGGGGAAGGACTTCATGGAAATGTATTTCTCAAAGCTTTTAGATCAGCACTTCAGGGGGAAAGGGAAAAGGGAGGGTCAAAAGGTAAACACAAAGTGTTTGTGAGGAGAAAAAGGAGATGAAGTTGCAAACTCAGCCCACGAAACTGCAATACTAATAGGAGCAGGGAGGTGGGAAGTTGTGCTCTCTAGCAAGTGTTTGGATCAGCACAGCCTGCTATTGTTCTTTGCTCTACAAAGACACCGAGTGAGACTTGCTCAACTGGGGCTTTGTTCAGTTCCTCCCCTCTACTGAGGGCTGGACACGTTTTTATTTTTCAAAAGCACTGGTTATTAAAGAGAGGCTTTTACTAAAGCCCACTGCTAATACCCTGTGGGCCATCTGATAGCGTGCCAGCTGTATTGTGAGCTCAGAGGCAAGCAATGTAGGCATCCTAAACAGCAGGTGCTCCAGAGCAGCATTCCCTATCTTCACACACACCACCTTCTGATATGCAAATGGCACTTCAGGAGGCTCCTTTTCCTGGGGATGGATCCCCTCCACCTCATTTGTATTGCTGGGCTTCTCATTGCCATCTGTGAGCACAGCACCATTTGGCAATGTAGCCCTTGAGTACAGGCAAAACTTGCATTAGAAACTCTTCTTCGGGAAAGCATCAGGGAAGAGGCAGGCAGCAGAACCTGCCTGTTTGCTGGGGACAAGGCTCGTGAGGCTCTAAAAGCTTTTGGTGGTTTCCAGCTACCAGCCAGGCACATCTCTAATGGTAAAAACCCCTGTTAGAGCTGGCAGGAAAGTGGAAATAGTGTTGGGGTGCATGTAGGGGAATGGCAAATGGCTGACATGGTTCCTCTGAGCTCCTTGGTGTTATCCTGCTCACAGCCACTTTCATCCCTCCCCTTCCCATGGAAAATCAAGTGCAGATCCTCCTTTTGTCTCTCAATTTAGCCCAGCTCTCTCCCCACCAACCCTCACTTCAGTATAAACAAATACAGACATAAAACTAACACACTGTGGGTCTCACAGAACATGTGCCAAAGAATATACTTTGCTGTTCCACTAATCTAGATACATAAGATAGATGTAAATATCTTACATCCTCTTTTTCATCTGGAGAGATGTAAATCCTTCAGGGAATGGATTATGACAATACATCTGTGCAGTACCCAGCACCTTGATCTTGATCTAGCCATGCTGCTAAAATACCTGTTTTGTAAACAAAGATCATAAAGACACAGCAGTGACAGGATTTCAGATCTAACCTACATGCCTGCAGGTTGCTGATGAAAAGGGGAAGGAGAATTGCTTTTGCTTTAAACACACTCACCCAGACAGCTCAAGAGTAGAATCTGAGGAATGACTGATGACTCCAAGCAGCAATTGCAGCAGATTGCTCCCCAAATGCTAAGCAACGTTGCACACTCCTATTGTTGTGTTTGGAAATGCAGAGCAAATATTTACAAATAGTTTCTGAATTCTTGTTGTTTTCTACAAGGCAGATCTGTTTTGCAAGGTGGCTGAACTTGTGTGATAAAAGCTTTTCTGGATTCTTCTGATTTTGAGCTTAAATCATGCCTACAGCTATCATTTTTCATTAGTGTGTGGATTTCTGCAGACATCTCCATGAACAAATCCACATTTGTTCTGAAATATGACACAGAACTAAAGGCATAAAGAAAGAGCCATTTTAAGCACTGGGTACAGGACACATTAATCCTGGAATTTCTGGACAGTTAAATATGCACCAATGCTCCCGACTTCTTGCTGTTTACCTTCTCTGGTTTCTGGTTACCTTCTGTGCCTAACTTTCCATGAACAGCCAGCCAGTTTTCTTCTTGAATGAAGCCTCACTTCTCCCACACATCCCTGTCTTAGGATGCCAGGCAAAAACTTCTGAGTTTGTAGCTGATTCAATAAAGAGTATGAGTGTCTCTTCCATTGAGGATGACTTGCCTCTGCACTGCCCTGAATGAAGTCCCCAATTGCTTCCTAGTGCCTGCTCCCACATGAGCCAGTCTCCTCCCTGCTCTGCAGCTGGAGCCATGAGCACTGAGCCCATGAGCACAGGACACACCGCTCCAGTTCACTTGGCCTCTGGAAAACCTCTGGAAGCTGGTTTCTGAGCCATGCATATGGGATCACATTCAGTAAATCTTGCTGCTTGCTCTAAAACCACAGCAGCCACCTGAGAGCATCACCACAGTATCCTCAGGCTGCTACACCTGCCAGCTTGCTCTAACAGAGAGTTTGTTCCTTTGACTAAGGTCTAGGACACTGACCTAGTAAATATTAAACTACACTTTGCACTGACACAACTGAACTGCTACAGAATTCTTTACCTTGAACCCATTGTTCATACCAAGGTAATTTTGGCAATTACCTTCCCAGTATTTTGCTAACTGTCTTCATTCCAATTGATACCAGAGTCTCTGTACCTTCCACATCATTTTCCTCCTCAGACCAGCTGTAATATTCAAAGCATTTCCTCCTTGCAGGCTGAGGGCTGCAATTACTCTCTGCCTGGGTCTAAAAATCACATGCCCAGTCCCATTTAATTTCTCAGACAATCTCCCATGAGGCAAAAGTCTATTTCCCTCACTGAGCTCATTAGTATCTATTCCTGCTCCAGCAGCTAGAATCAGACTTCCAGGGTTTTTACTTGAAAGACTATTGGCAACTGTATACAAAGAAAAGGATTATTATAAATAAAAGATTAAAGGAAATCACTGGGTATTGACTCTTAAAGTTTCAGCAGCAGTTCCAGCAAAACTTCCTAGTGCAGATCTCATCTAAATTAATATTTGCACCAAATTCCAGAAGGAAAAGTGGGTTTACATACAGTTAAAGCACCTAGAAGGACCAGGATACAGCTCCTCCCTCAGCTACAAAAATAGTTATTGATAGTTATTGTGTCTCTGCCCAGAAAAAAAACAGCAACATTTCTCCTTACATATATTTACATCTCAATGTACATCCCTGATAACACTTAAGCCCTTAGTGAATTTTCCCAAACAAGATAAAATTCTCTGTACATCTCAAAATCATTGGAGTAACTGCCTTTAAGTTTATTATATCCAGCTCTGTCTCTGAATTGTAAAGCATTACCAGAGAAAAGAAAAAAAAACCATCTGAGAGAGGAAGGGAAAATTCAGATGCTGATGATGGGAATGGTACCAATTCATATGGGAAGAGGAATGACTCATCATTTGTGAAGAATTATCTGAGTGCACTCAGCCACTGCCAGCTTCCTATCTGTCAGGATTAGGGTATTTCTGGGAATCTCAAGAGCCTGACATTCCTGTCAGCTCCAACAACGTGTAGCCTTAATGAAGATACACATACATACCCTGATCAAACACCATTCCTGGCCACTGCTCCGGGGGCTGCTCCATGGAACACAGCAGGCTGTCAATGGAACCTGTCCACACCAGCAGCTTGCACTGGGATCCCAGGGTAGCTGCTGTATCCCACATTCCCTTTAGCCAAGGGCAAACAGGAAAACAACTGATATTTTCCCTGCTTTTCTCAAGTTAGCCACATTTCACATCTGATGGCCAGCAATGACCAAGATACTCGATGGATTCTGAGCACTACTAGAAGAGGGGAGAAGACAGACCGATGTGTTTCATTGCAAATGCATATTACCTGTGGCATTAAACTGAAAAAGCAACTTGCAAAAGGACAGAAATCAGCAAATCAGCTACTGAAATTAAAGTCTGGGAAGTTTTCTTAGGGATTACAGAGAAAAAGCTTGCTGAATCCATTGCTGGGTATGTAGGAGCTCACAAGCTGCCAATACTTGAAAGGAGGTCATCCCCGAGACAGCTTGCAGACCAGCCTCCTATACAGCTCCTGCAATCATTTATTTTACAGAGTTCCAAAAATACATCATTTCCAGAAGAAAAATCTTCTGTTTGTTTCCTGGAATATTTCTTATTAAACTGAGAAATGGACCGTGACAGGCAATAATTGATAAAGTGAACACATCTAAGTCTGGATTTGTCTTCTGGAAAGCAAATGAAATGGAAACCAGCTCCTTGTGCAAGTCCCTCCCAGTCTGGGTATCCCTACCTAGGGCGCACGTTCACTCTGAAATAGAAGCAGACAGCATAAAATGCCTGGAACTCAGCCCGTCTGTCCTCTCCTCTTTGTGATGATTTTCTTGCACTGTCTGTGATGTGATGCAAATGACAGGCTCAGTTTCAATCTGGAATTTCACTGTGGAAAGCCCAAGCATGTCAAGTTAATTCTATTACACAGAACGTCTGCTGACTGGTTTGCAGAGCTATGCTGAGGGCTCAAAAATAACATCTCTGATGGGTGCCCTGGCAGGACAAGCAGGCAGCAGCCACCCCGTGCAGGAGGATTACATTCAGGACCACCAAAAGCAGGAGAACTCACCAAATAAAAGAGACAAGCTTTCATCAGTTACAGCAGGGAAAATTTAGGATAAAATTGACAATAAACACTGGCCTTCCCTGCCATCTTCATACTTCAGCTCTAAACTATGTAGTGAAACAGTTCAGGGGTTAAGGAGAATTTCTTTTCCTCAGACTTGTTCATGACCATTTGGTTGAATCACAGTTTTTCTGTGTTTCAGGTTAGATTCCTGCAGCCAGGCTTTCCCAAGGATAGAAAAGAGAATTTATTTCCTTCTTTGTAAATAAAAAGTAAACTCAGCGAGGTGACAGTATAAACCAGCATGAAAGTAAATACAAAAAAGCAAGCTCAATTTGATCCTTAGGCACATCCTATCTGCTGGGATTATCTCCTCTGATGTAATTGGAATGGTATCATCCTCTGAAATAAGAGCATGGAACAGCGTGGCTAATTATCTTTTGATTTTCTATATTTTTGTGGTGATGTCTTGTGAACATAATCAACTCCTGCCAACCTGGCAAAGACCTGCAGTGCTCATTCCCCTTCCAGGCAGGAGAATCCTGACTCAGTAGCAACCCATGGAAAGTTACAGGAGGTTATAAGGACTCATTTCCAACATCCAAAACGATCATTTTTCACATCACTGGCCAATTAAATGAGTTCAAACAAACTTCTCATTTCCTGGGGCAATGCAAATTGGAAAGAGGAGTTAAAAAAAAAAAAAAAAAAAAAGCTAGCACTCAGTCTTGGAAATCCAAAGTAGGAGATCAAAGGAAAACACATAACAATACCACGATGCAAATCAGTTCTTGCCTGGGAAGAAAAGCTCTGCAAAAATGGCCACAGCAGCAGAATTTCTAGAGCTGAGGCTGCAGGGTTTGCCTCATCTCTGAGAAGGGATCTGTGCTGCTGGAGAAGCACCCCCAGCTCTCCATAGCCTGAAGCTTCAGAAAGGTTTAATTCCTGCTAGATATTTATCTGATTTTTTCTCCCTCCCCATTTTCAAGTGATTGCATCCCACCTACTCCCCACAACGTGGAATTTCCATTAAAATAAGAAGCCTAGGGAGCAGTAGAATTTTTCTGAGCATAAAGACCTGAGCCCTACAGGGCACTATCACCTTATTTTAGATGCTCCCTCTGACAAGTAAATATCATCCATCTTAATCATGCTTCTAATTTGGTAGAGTAAGATATCAGGGGAAAGCAGATCAAATATTGCAGTGAAATTTGGAGGTCGAAATCACACATCTCCAGTTATTTAGATTTGTACCCTCCTGATCCATGGACTTTTTCTTTCCAAGCCTTCCAGTTTCTCAGGGTAACTTCTCTTGCTATGCCAGTCACTATTGTTTGCTCTCACTGATTTTTTCTGGAGATAAGCCTGTTGTCATGCTGAATGTTGATAGCACTGGATCCTCCAGGCATCTGCACAGGAGCCCACAGGGCTCTGGGAGGCTCAGCTTAGGCTTTGGTGTGCACTGGGGTGGCTGAGAGCAGAGCTGCTGGACTAAGCCAAGCCCCAGGGGAGAGGCAGAGGTCAGGAACTAGGAAAAAGACAATATACAGGGGACAGTGCAAGGAGGAAAAAAGCAAAGCTGTCCCTGCACAGGGAGGGAGGCAGAGCTGAGTGTTCTCAGCAAGTGGAGTTTGCAGGATGCCATCTGTGCCATTTGCAGGTACAAGGCACACAGATCTGCACACACTTTATCTAGTACATGGGAATTATGCTGCTAAGTCCACTGTTTGCACAGAATTAGCATGAATACCCAGGTGTACCCACAGGCCCAGCTCCAGCTAATCCCTGCACTATTGCTGGCACCTCACCAAGCAGCAGCAGCTGTGATGAATGGCACCAGCTCAGAGCAGACTGCCTTATCTTGCTGGCAAGAGCTCCAAAAGCTCCACCAGAAACTCATCAGCACTAATGCAAACCCAAGAAAGGAGGTAAATGTGTTTTCACTAAGCAGCACTCTCACTGGGGCCTCCATTTAGGATAATATTCACAGGAGCTCAGAAAACCTCCTCTAATAAGACAGTAAGTAAAGATCACTGCAGGACAAATGCATCAGAGCAACAGCCATTTTACCTATACCAGCTCATATTTATTCTTTCTTGATTTCTCCCTTTTAACTGTTTATTAATTAGGTTTATGAAGATGAAGCAGTTTTGGGGACTGGTAGTTTAGAATACCAGAGATCTTAAATGGATTTTAAATGCTTTTAAATGTAAAGCTTGGGTTGTTTCCTATTTCATCCACAAAGGACCCATCCTCAAATGCAACATCAGAGAATCAACATTCAGCAATGCAAAGCAGCAATGTGATTACTTCAAACTTCTCTCTCCAGCATCCCTGCAGCCCTTGCCATCTGGAAGTGCAAAAAGTGCAGCTGCAGTAAGAAGTTTAAGACTTCAACACTTGGATTTTTCCAAGTTCTCAGTTTGTTGTCGGAAACAGGGTTTTGGTTTCAATACCAGAGGTCCTTACAACTGAAAATGAGGTATGGGTACACTCAGGAGTGCTCTGGAATGCAGACTAATATCAAGTGAGACATATTTTATATGGAAACTATCACTAAGCCACCTACAGTATCCCTGTGGGTGATGGGGAGGTCAGGAGCACAACACAGAGCTAAAAAGGCAACTGTAAAGAGTACTGGAAAACTGGCATTTAAATCAAAATCATCATTATAAGTCTAAACCAAAATGAATGTTTTGGAACAGGTATGCCCAGACCTTTTTCATATGCTCTTCCATTCCTGTACCCTCATGTTATGCCAATTTTGAGGTTTCCATACAATGAGGAATAACCCAGACTTGGGCCTAAAATGCCAATGGAAATAATCTTTAAATGATTCAACAGTCTGGACTTGATTTCTTTATAAATTTACATATTATTAGCTTTAGTAGCTAGTGAAAACATCAAAATATTAAAGTATATTGACATTTCTAATTGTATTTCTAGTCTGCTCGTGCTGCATACATCACCCTACAGAATGCTGGCTGCCTTTACAGCCTGAATCCCTGTGCTAAAGAATAAAAAATTAAACAGAGCCCAGAGTTCATATTTCATCCTCTTGAACTAAAGACAGGCTATAAAAGGCTGCAGCCCAGGATACTCCCCTCTGCAGATGAATGGAAGTTGTGAGCAACAGGGTGGCAGAGGCACTGACTCAGCCTGCAAGCTCCTCTGCAGTTACCTGTCTCCTGGTATCAGCTTTTTAACTTGGCTCAGAATTAGTTCACTCAAGCATAGCAAAATTATTTCCTGCCAGGGAGGAATCAAATGGAGCTAAAATAAAGAGTTAAAGAGTACTGGGGAAGGCCAAGCTCACTGGATTGCAGGGGAATGAGCAGAAAGATTTCCATCTGGCTGGGGGACATATCTCCTTAATTTCTTATTTAGATTCAGAGCATCTGCTGATATCACCAAAGCACTGCTGTACTGGACCTGATGCTGCCTGATACACTCACCATGTGCTAAAGCACACTGGGGTGTTTTGGGGCCTTGAAAAAAATTATTTCTCTTTGATTTTCTCAGAGCACATCCATTGAACAATAGATTGAGCCCCACCCCTCAGTTGTTGCAAGGCTGTCCTCATGGACAACCAACCACACACCAAAGTACCTTGTCTATACCACCTAGAAAGTATAAAAGGGGGGAATCCAAACCAGGTCTTTTCTGTAACTCTAGCCTAAAATATGCTTTCCCTTCATTGATTTATACATCTGAACACAGGGGCTTTACTTAGCTGCAACTTCGCTCTCTCAAGTCTTCCTGCTTAGGTAGAATTCAAATTATTCCTATTATCAACTCGGAAGCTGTTTTTCAGAATTAGAAGCTACTTACAGAGCTTAGTTTTACTTGCATCAAAGGAAAAAACCTCATGGAAGCAGAGAAATAAATAGGACATAACTGTCTCACTAGAGAAATAACATTATATACGTAGTAATAAAATATTATACTCAAAAAATGCTTCCCAGCACTAAAACCCTGGCAAACTCTGCCAGCTACAGGCACTTCACTGGGTTAAGTCCAAACCCACACAATTCACACAAATAAAGATATACTAAAGGTACACAATTAAAAACAAGAGCACTGTAGAATTGCTTTGTACATCCCACAGCTCCAAAATAAACCTTTACCTGAGAACACCATGGTGCATTAGCACCTAGAAGCAGAAGTGTGATTCTATAAAAAGCTTCTTTTCCAATTTATTTCCCATCCCTCTAACTTCAGCAGGAAAATGACTCAAGTTAGGTGATGAGAGGCAGCCAGTATTGAGAATACTTACAGAAGAGATGTTTGCAGACAAAACCCCTTTTGGAGGAACATTTTAACTTCTTTCACTTGATGTGTCTGAGGAGCGTTGAGTTCTTGGCTGTCTCTGATGAATATAACCCCCAATTTCACCCTTCCCTCCCTTTGCCTCCCAGACTCCCAGCTGCCTTGAATGAGCTAATTAAGCTGAAAGCAGCAGAGGCCATTAGGTCACCTGGGTATCACAGGCCAGTAAACTCAACCTGGATTGGATTGCACAGATTAATTCTGATTTTCCTCACCTGGACCCTAATGGGATTTAGTCAAATGTGACTGTACCAGCCAATGGGAGCACCCAGTTCTCATGGCCAGGGCACAGACAGGACTTTGACCTTTTTTCCACCTGCAAGTTCACAGAGAGTTCTGCACTGTTTCTGCCTCTAATACCACAAGAATTTAAACTTTTCAAGGTGCCAGGACTCAGAGGGTTGTCTGTGCCTCTAGAAGGAAAAAAGGGGCAAAGCACTGCCCACATTTGTGCTCTCTTTGCCCTTCCTTCCTTATGGCCCTGGCTGGGACATTCCCAGCAGAGGATCCAGGATCCCCCAAGCTACAGTACCATACCACATTTCCTATGGATTTGAGCATCCCAACATCCTCCTGTTGCTCATATAGGTTTCTAACATCAGTACAGAGACAATTAAAACCATATTCCTTATGAGCATCCTTGTGCCAAATTAAATAACATCATCTATGCGAGAAGATTTGCAAGGAGCTGCTCTGTCAGGAGTGAGAAGATGTGCTGAGAATTTGAAACTGAAGCAAGATGAAGAAGCAAATTCCTGAAGTAGTAAGCACTGGAAGGTCACTTTGACCAAATTTTCCATTTCCTAGCAGCCCATCAGACACAGTTAGTGTTTGGGAGTGCAGAGCCAGCACTTGTTAATAACTTCATAATTTCTGGAGCCTACAACTCAATTTTCACAGCTGCATTACAAGTGCAGAAAAAAGCAGTGATCCCATAAGCTGTTCTAAAGGGTATTTTGATGAAAGAATCTTCCATTCTCTTCCCTGCTGCTGAAATCAACCAACCCCTGAAATCCACAGAATGTGCTCTTAGAGGCTTTTTCCCAATTTCTATTGCAAACCACACTGTAACTTACACATTTCTCTGAGATCCTAGCTTTTCTGAAAGGTTTGGTGTTTAATTATTTGTCTCCTTGATGAGTACACCAAGAACTTCTTCATTTCATTGTTTCTAATGGCTTTCTCACAGGCACCACACTCCACATGTGCTAACACACCTGAGCAAGTGTATGTTACTAGGTACTGAAACAGACAAACCCTGCAGTTAAAAAACACACAGAGTGCTGCTGTGAGTTTTCTGCAGTTGCAGTGCAATGAAAGCTGTAACAAAAATGTTTTTGTTGTAAAAACACAGAAACTTGTGGTTTCAGCTAACGATAAAATGATCTACCTTCAACTGCAGGATTCTAAGTCCTAAGGGCTGGGGAATCACAGGGCTACACCAAAGCAAATGGACAAACCTCAGCATGCTCAGCCTGCACTCCGAAGAAGGACTGATGAATTAGCCTTTGCTTCTCATGTCATCCTGCCCTTTTACAGGCATGAAAGTTCCTGGGACCTCTTCCAGAGAGGAAACCCCTGGCAGCTGCTGACAGCTGATGAGAGACTGCTGGTGTCACTGGTGAAGCCACTGGTGGGGGATTACTCATCCACAACTTTTTGCCTCATTCATCTGAATTGTTTCTGGTTTATCCAGAGCAAGCAAGATCCTAGATCCTATTTTTTGGTCCATACTTAAGGTTTTGCTCAGGTAAACCTGTGAATGTATAAATACAGATTTGGAATGAATGAAAATGCTCCATGAGCTACTCCAATTCCAGTCACCCCCATTCCCAGTGACAGAGCTGTGATTCCTTGTGTTAGAGGCTGAGTATCCCAGGGCAGAAAAGAAGGGGAACACTGAATAGGTTCCTTTTCTGGTTAAGGATGCCTTCCACACCTTGTGCAGAAGCCCTTTGGTTTTGGATGTAAAACTTGTAACGTTGATTCAGCAAAATACACAGGACTTCACCTGACGGTTCCCTGCAACTGATTCTTCTCCTCACACAGCCCACATAAAAAACCCACTTTCCCATCCAGCTTCATCCTCCCTTCTTGCTAAATGCTCCTCCTTAAATTGTGTCCGTATTCTTAGATAGCGATTTAAACGCCACGCTCCCCATTTTCAAAGCACCCCCCTGTACCCAGGGGTGCGGAGATGGAGGGAGTGCGGGGATGGAGGGGCTGCGGGGCCGGGGCTCTCGCAGGACCTTCGAAGAGGCGGCACCCGGGGCCTCTCGACGCCCCTCGCCCCCCCACCCAGCCCGGTCTCCTTCGGCAGCCCGTAGCCGGGGGGCAGTGCGGGATGCACAGCGCCGCAGAAACCTCCCTCCCTCCCGCCGGCAAAGCCTCGGCCCGGGGCGGCGGGCAAGCTGCGGGGCAAGCTGCGGGGCGGCCGTAGGCACCGGCAGGCGTGCGGGGTGTGCGGGCCACCCCTCTCCCAGCGGGCGGCTCCGCCCCAGCCCCTGTAACAAAGGAGGCCCCGGGGCCGCGGCGAAGGGCGGGAGCAGCCGCTCCCCCGCGGGAACCCGCCCCTCGGCTCCCCGCTTCCCGCCCGGGGGGCGCCGCCGCCGGCTCCCGCACCGCCTCCCGCACCGCCTCCTTCCTTCCCCCCGCCTCGCCGCCTGCCCGCCCTTCCCCGGCAGCGGCGGCAGGGGCAGGGTGCCGCCGGGCGGGGTGTCTCCCAGGCGGCCTTGCCCGGATGTGCTACCCTGACTCATAGCCGCGCCGCACGCAGGCTCCGCACCGCTGCCGCGCCCGCCTGCCCCGCGCCCTGCGCTCGCCTCCCGGAGAGCCGGCGGCAGCAGCTGGAGGGGAAGGAGGAGGAGGAGGCCGCGGCGGCACCATGGGTAAGTCGCCCCGGCTCCGTGCGGTGCAGCCTCCCCCCGCCGCCGCCGCCCCTCTGCCCCCGGAGGCCGCCGCTCGCTCGGCTCCGGCGGGCGGGGAGAGGCGACTGCTGCAACTTCCTCCTCGGCCGCCTTCCTCCCCTCCTTACCTTGGCTCGGGAGGGGGGTCCGAGTCCCCCTGCGCCTGCCGCGGCCGCTGCCCCTGCGGCGCAAAGTTTCCGCGGCTCCTGCGCCGCTCCCGGCCGCTCAGCCCCGTGGCGCTCCCGGTCCCGGGGGTGAATTCCAGCGGGTGAGAGGATAGAAAGCGATTGCCCCAGTGCGAAAGGGGGGTTTCAGAGCAAGGTGTTATATAAGGCACCCCCAGGGCGCTTTCCCAGTTACTGTTTGCATAATGGGGACAGTTGGAGTAATAGGTTTAGGAGATTATTTGATCAGCTCTGGGCGTCGTTTGTGGCAGACACAAGGATGCTCGTGGTTCTCCGGCTTTCAGAAAGAGCATTACTCATGCCTACAAATGCAGCCATATTACCTCTGCCTGCTTTATCCTAAGGTTGTAAATTAAATAGTTTCCCCCAGATCGCCACTCGCATGGGGCTTGTAACAAACGCCCTGTGAATCTGGCAAGTACAGCGTTTGATTTTTCTTTACTAAGCGCCCAGTGCATCATCGCTCTTGCTTTGCTTTCTCCACCTCTTGCTCACACTACAGCTCTCCTGGGGAATCTTTGTCACGTAGAGCCCAGGGGTGGGTCAGGAGGGTTTCCCCAGAGCTGCCCCAGAGCCAGCCCGGGGCCAGATGTGGTCCAGGCTGCAGGTCCGAAGGGCAGGGAGCTGTGGTTTGCAGCAGGGGTGAGGAGGTGGCACTTGCTGATTCTGCTCGGCTTTGGCACGAGCACATCCTGTGGCCTTAGGTAAACTAGTTTCTTTGCAGATCACACACATCTTTCACTTTAACTAGAAGTTTCCATAGCAAGGAGCTGTTGCAGTGCCTCAGTTTTTCTGCTTTTTAAACTGAGTGTAAATGGTTAACTCCTCAAAAGCAATGGAGAACCTGTGAGAGTTGCTCAAACTAGAAGCTGCTGGGGTGACACATGAAGAGAAACCATCAGGTTCCACCAGAATTGGCTAAAACTAACAATGTAGTGAAGGTCTCTCGTAGGTGAAAAACACAAGACCCTAGTATTTAGTTTGCATGTTTCCTGCCTCCATTCCCTAATCAGGATTCTTAATCTCACCATCCTGGTCAAAGTCTAGTTGTAGCTAACTCTGCTTTGGCTTCCAAAAGCAAAGCTTCAGGGCATCAGTTAAGAGCTGGTTTGGGTTGAGTGCAGCACTCTTTTGTAGATGAGCCTATGCTTCAGTTGCAGCAAGTTTGTGAGCAGTTTCAGTGTCTGCTGCAACTTACAAGTGTCTTCTTACAGGAACATTTTTTCCTTCACCTATCAGGGCCCAATTCCACTGTCTTTAAAATGAAGGCAAACTTTAAGTAGCCTCTGCAGCAGATTTTGGTGCTCCAACAAGCCAGTGGCAAAGACTAGCAACTAATAATGACTTTCCATGTTCCAGATCTATGTTTAAGCTCATACAATGTGCACTAGTTCTCCTTATTTAGTTTATAGGAGTTTTTCTGGTAGTGCCTTGTGTAAAAGCTGAACGTCTTCAGAATTAAACCAAGGCTGAATTTGTTTTTTCCATTGCTTGTGTATCATCCCATAAATGGTGCTCAACAAACAAGTGTTTGTGACAGACTGCAGGAAAGCCTTACAGTGAAACATATGCTCTGTTCTCTCTTTGTGCTGGTTGGTATGGAATTAGCTGTTCTGTACAGGAATTATATAAAATGGAAGCCCAACTCCAAGCAAAAGATTTCTGTCATAAAGACTTACATACAGATGGATCTGTGGTATCATTCCTGCAGAGAAATCTCTCTCCAGCCTTTCATGCCTTTCAGTCCTCTGAAGACATTCTCGTGGCAGTTGTTCCCTGTGAGAGAATACAGACTCCTATTACTCAGTTCTGCCCAGAATGATCATTTTTGTTGCATGCATTTATGGCTTTTAGCATTGTGGCTGAGCACAGTTTAAACAGCATTCAACTTTGGGCTTTGGGAGGCAAGTTGCCTTTACTTCTGGCAGCAGAGCAGTTGGAGGTGACATGCACCACCAGTACTTCTTTTTTTCCTAAGAACAATTACAGGTTTTTACTTTCCAGTTGCTAATATATTGCTTCAATTCCATGATGAATGGCCCCTTTCCCCAGTCAGTTCTTGGTTTTAACCTTGAAAAACACAGCTGGTCTACACAAAAACACTGCAGCCAAGAAAATCTTTCTGTTTTCAGAGCAGTGGCCTGGGGAGGTTGTTGTAAGCAAGCTGTGTTTTTTTCCCCTGATGTAAATTAATAAAACAACAGTCAGAAACTTGGGTACATATTGACCACTCAGCAGTGATCCACTGGCCCCAGGAGAGGGAGAATCACCACCTCTATGTGTTTGCAGAATACAAATACAGGTCACGTTTCTTGATGCCACCTATCAGTCTGCTTGAAGTGTGGATGTTATAGTCTTGAATAATAAAAGCTCATTAAAAAAATATTCTTTCAGGTTGAGAGTCCTGGTTTTGTTAGCAGGAAAAGAAAGGCAGCCTCTGCTCTGGTGAAGCTTAACCCTTCTGAGGTTCTCAGCTGGACAACAAAAGCAAAAAGCAAAAGCAACTTCCTAGACAATTCTTACAGTTCCTAGCAGCAGTAGCACAATGAGAAGCTCTGGAAGGTACACAGGCTATAAAACAGATGGATTTTTTTAAGTGCTGGCCATTTAGCTCCACTGTTGTCAGAGAAAGACATATTGCCCCCTCCTCCCAATATTCTCCCTGAGTTTCCCTGAGGAATTGCCACGTCCAGCCAGTTATCAGGCTTTGGGTTCAGCCTGGTGGCTGTCAAACACCAGCTCCAAACTGAACCATGGCTGAAAACAAAAAACTGCACCTTTTTGCTTTGTAATGTTGCTTGAAGTGAGGTTCTGAGTTCCTTAATGAATGCTGTTCCCGTGTCCAGGCCACTATTTGTGATCTTTTGTTGTCACCTGAGACCAGAACCAAGCAATTCTGTCTTGAGCTTGAGGTTAAAGGCTTCCCTCAAAAGCAGGTTTCCTGAGAACAGAGCATCAGAAGGAGTTTCAGAAGTTTGGAGGAACATCTGGCTTTCTGTAGCCTGGAAATAAAAGTGGAAAGAGAAAGGGCAAAAGAACAGACGAAACCTGAAGGAAACAAAGCAGTAATAAAGGAAATGAGAAAGCTACTGAAACAAGAATAGAAGGGAACAAAAATCCCTTAAGGGAAATGTGTGGAGGGAGAGAAATACTAGAAGCAGAGGAAGACAGGGCTAATAGATGGATGAATGGAACAACAGCTTACAGAAATAGGAGGAAGAAATGAGAAGTTCTGCTCTGTGCCCTGTGCCACCCCCAGGCCCCCCACATGAAGAAAATAGTAGTGGTATAAATGTAAAGAAATAAATGTAAAGAAAAATCAGATACTACCAAAAAAAACAAGAGGGTAAAATGTACCATTTAGCTGCTGCTGACAGTCCTTGAGAAGACTCATGATAATTTCCCATCCTCCTCAAGTGAGGTTGATTTATTTCTGGAAGTTCTTATTATTTATAAATATGCAAAAAATAAATTAACATAAACTAGCTTTTGTTCAGTAAAAGGGAAAGTAATGTGATCAGTGACATGAGAGAAAGCTGTGGAGATTCATCTGTCCAGCAGGTTGGTTGGTATCCCTTCTTAACTCCCTCACAAGATGCAGTTCATGTTTTGGGATAACAAAGGGACATTAGGACAGTGACCCAGTTACTTACATAAGAGAAAACCTTCTTTCCACTGTGGACTAGTCCACCTGGGTCTGCTCACATGCTGTGTGCTCAAGGAAAGGAGCATCCCTGCTGTCTTGGTACTGTAGGAGGCATTATATTTCAGATTCTGACTTGTAGTTCCTACATCTAAACTTTGGAAAGCAGGAGGCTTAAACTGTTGATGTTTGTTCTCCAGCTGATTGAGAATTGTTTTGATTGACAGTTTGAATTTTAATTAGACCAGGAGCTTTTCCTAGTAAGGGATTTTAGAAGTAGCAGCTTTCACTGCAAGGACAACCTCTCAGGGCCTCTTTTTGTTAAGTATGGTCTAGAAAACTGGTTCTATTTACAAATTGTAATAGAATGGCAACCAAACCATGTTTGTTTTGGTAAAGCCACAGTTAAAAGCCATGGGCTTCTGAATGTTGAACTTCCTTTTAGTGCAAAAAATAGCTGATGTTTATTAGAATTTACATGTGCTCCAGTTATGCCTGATAGAATTTGCAGACTCTCTGAAACAAATGGCTGTGGTTCAGGGAGCCTCAAAACTCTGCACACAGCTTGGTGTTAGCTCAGCCCGAGTTGGGGGGCTCTGCTTTAGGGAGCTCTGAACCCCTGGGGCTCTCACAGTGTTCTAGGCAGTAGGGAAGGAGCAGTGAAAGGCAGCAGATACCCAGGAGAGTCTGTCAGAGCTGTAAACCAGGTGCCTGCTGTTCAGTTCATTCCAGACAGGGCACAATGGAGAGCAGGATGCTTTTGGACCTGCAAATAAATGCAACGTTCCTTACCTGTACAAGTGTGTGCTGGCAGGGTGTGGAATGGAAACAGCTCTGACTTGAAGCACTTGCAGATACATCCCCTCACAAATGCTGACAAGAATGTCAGGGAATAAACGTGTGTGTCAAGTAGTCAGAATTCCAAATATGCATCAGCTGGGACAATGTAGATGCCTTTAAAAGTTGTGTTAAAATCTGCAGTCTCATTTAAATCCTTCTTCCATTTCTGCATTAGAAAGAAACCTCTTAGAAAAGTCACATTTACACATTTAAAAATCAGGGAAAATAAGGAAAGTCACACTTTGGCAAAGGAGATATTTGAAGTGATCCATTTCAATATTAGGTCCCATTTTTTCTCTGCAAGGCTTTCTGCTTCCCAGCCATGTATGATGGGAACATCTGAGGCATAAGTCAATTCTGAGCTGTTATTAAAACCCTGAGCTATTCATTGTGTTAGTGGTAGCTCAGGGAGATTCATTAATCAGTGTTAGTTTGAGTTCATCAGTTGCATCCAGCCACTGAAACTTACCAGCCTGACAGACACAGTCATCTTGAAATAAGCAAAGAAGAAATAAGCAAAATTTGTGTATGAGTTTAGTTTTTTGTTGACCCTTCCTATTGGTTGACTCAGATTTGACAAGTCATTTCAGTATCTGATTAAATCCAGTTAACCAGGAGCTTAAATTCACCTTTAATGTCTTTAGCTCTAGAATACACCAGTCTAAAAAGACCCCAGATAGAACAGAATATTCATCCTGCCCTGTTTTCATACAGTGGAGATCTGCAGTTGGGAGAGAACTGTCATACCCAGTGCTTTACAAACTCTGTTCTACTCCTTTAGCCCTCAAATGACACCCAGACTGGAAACCAGAATTGCATTTTACTTATGGATTAATTGTGACAACATTTTGTTGATGGAAGCTGAAAATTCTGCCAGCCTAGCTCTTTAACAGCAATACCACAACCCATAAACTGTGGCCACCTGCAAGCCTGTCTGGTCTCTGGGGTGCTTGGCTGGAGAGGTTTGCATGTTGCTGAGGGTGGCTTGTGCTCTGGCAGCTCAGAGCTCCCCTGGGAGTGGGTTTAGAAACATTTCCAGTCTTTATGTTGGACATGACAGTCCAGTGACTTAAATTACTGGGAATATTTTAACATTTCTAGCCTAATATGCACCTTACAAGTAGTCAGAGGCCAGCAGCATTCCTGTTCCCTGCTAAATTCATATCCCTTCTCAATGGAGAATTCCCATGGTGATCACAGTCACCAGCACCCAGTACCCTGCAGGCAGAGCTGGAGTTCCATGCTGCCAGATACCTGCTTGTGCTACAGGAAGGCTTTGGAATGATTCCCTTAAATCCAAAGGCTGTTTTATCTTGACAGCAGGAACAAAGCAGGGGAAGAGAAAAGGCTTTTAAAACCAAAGGAGGATTTTACACATCTTTCTTCTCTAAATCTTGCCTGTCCACAGTATGTTTAACTTACCCCTCCTGGGCCTCTGGAGGAGCTGACTGAAGTCAGTTTTCTGGGGCTGGTGCACGTGGCAATAGCATCTTCCCCTCTCTGACCACTTCCTTCTGCAGTCTTCCCATGTCTCAGTGAACTCCCTGCTAGGAGCCTGCTACAGAAATACCTGAGCTTTCCTGAGCAGTTCAGAGCAAATGCAGGAGGGAACATGACCAAGAGCAGTGAACTGTTATGAGGGATTTCCACACTTACCTTTCTTTCTTTTCCTCCCTCTCCCTGAGTGACTAGTAGCCAGTATTTCTTCTCCTTCCTCTCCAGTGCTGATGTGTTGAACTGATTTCAGCATCAGGGTGTTGTCCTGTGGGGGGCAAACTGCCAATCAGTGCAGAACACTGGCCTGGGGACACAGTCATTGTAAGAAATATATCACTGAATTGAATCAGAAATCCATTGCTCCAATTCAGATACATTTGCTCTCATCCTGTTGGGTGTTCTCCTTTCTTACCTGCTTCTCCACACTTCTCAGGGCAGATGTACAAACATGCTAGTTCCTGTCACAGAGAACTAGGGGAGAAGCAGGGAAATGTTGGCAATGAGGAAAAAAAGATGGAATGTGTAGATAAGGGATTGCTGACAGGCACCAAGGAGGTTCAGGTTTCTTTTTAACCCTTCACAATAAAAATTCCACCCCCCATTTACAGCAAGATAGAGCTTCAGTCCTGTCAAAGTCACTGATCAAGACATTTATTTAAACACTTTCCAGGCAAAACCACTTCTCTGGTGTTAGAATGTTCTGGTGTTGCTTTCTTCAACTCTTCTGTTTTACCTAAGAATCCTGTAGGACTCCTCACACTCTCCTCCACAGCCATCCTATTCCTTCAGGTTTATTTCATTGCCCAGTCTTCCTCCTCTCTTCCTCCTCCAGTTATCTGTTCTTTTCCATCTTTCCTCCCATCTCCCACTCTCTCTCCTCTTCTGGGTCTGTCTGTATTAAATACCTGACAGCTTCTGCCATCATCTGTCCTTTCCCTTGCCTTTGTTAGGGAAACAACTGAAAAACTGGTGCTGCACTTTCTAAATGCAAGAGCTGAAGTGATTGGGTTTTATCTTCTCAGCAGTTAATTACAACCAGTTTAAACTCACGTTTCAGACTGTCTGGAGGCATGGATCCTGGAGAAAAGAAGCTGTAGAGAAATGGGCCCTGCTCATGCAAATGCTATTTATACAGCATGCTTGTACCCACACAAAGCCCACACTGAGTACCACTGAAGTCCCTGGGATTCTGCTGTTCTGACTCAGCTCTAGGAGGACTTAAACTGGTCTGTTTTGGTGAAGTCCTGTGGAATGAAATCTATCACCCCATCCTTCCCAGCCACAGCAGTATTGGAGCTCCAGGTTATACAGCTGGAGGAAGACTGGCAGCAGCACTGTTCAAATGTCTTTTTTTCACAGGTATGATGCTACACTGACATGTAGCATCTGAAGGAACTCACCAAATGAATGAAGAGCCATACCCTATGGTAAAAAAAATGATATGAACCTGATTTTACTTAAAAATTCATGGAGTGCTGTAGTTTAGACAACTTGTTATACTAAAGAAGAATCCAATTTACATGGAGATCATCCTATTAGAACAAGGCCCTGCAAAAGGAGCAGTGAGGACAGTGTGACAAGCTATGAATATACATAGTGACCTTTGTTCTGTCTTGTTGCAGCATCAGGAAAAATTATCTTCTCAGAAATGTGTTTCAGCAGTTGACTTTGTAGCCATTAGATGATTCCTTTCCATGCTGTCTGATATTCCTGGAAATCATTAGGAATCCCTCTTTGCCAGCCTGCTACACATGGTGCTTCTGGTGACACATCTATTAGAGTGTGGACACTTAATGCTCCAAAGGCAAGGATGGGGGAGAGAAACAAAAGGCAATTCAAGGCACTTCTTCAAGTGCATCTTCTTCTCAGAAATGATCTGAAGTGCTTGTTTATATTTATGAAGGCCATAACTTCTCCCTTTATGAGGAGGGCAAAGGCATCACAGTTCTTTTTTTAGCTATTCAGAACAAGGTAGAATTTAAGACTTCTTATACAGTCTCTTGAAAAGACTGGAAGAGTTCTCTTGTGAACATAAAATTTGAGTTTAGATCAAAACAGATGGCTGGAGAAATGCCCTGGAGAATACAGCACTTCATGGCAGCAAGGGGTGGCCTGTTTTACTTGCCTTTTTTTCCTTTAAATCGATATTAAATAGGCTTTCTGCTAAAAACCAACAGCTGTGGGCTACTGCATTGGGTTTAGGCTGCGTAGCTCTTCCAGTTGGAATGTATTCCAGTGATCACCACAGAAAGGTGTCACTTGGAAGCCAGGAGACTTAGCAACTACTTAAACTGAACTGCTTTCTCTTCTAAAATGAGAAGTGGCCATCCACAAACCAGCATTTTTGGCTGCACATAAAGAACTTGCTGGATTTTGGAAGCTGGCTAACAGGCACGTTTTACAAAATTACTTCTTCCTTGGCAGGTTTTTTCAATCACAAGCTTTTCTGTTTGACCCTTTTTATGTCTTCAAAAATAAATCTACCAGCCTCTTAATTTTTTTTTTTTCCTCAATACCAGAAATGTGTTTTTTACAATCAGAAATATGCTGGGAAGCCTGCTTGCAGATTAAGAGCAGACTTCATTTGGGCAGGCAAAGATGTAACTAAGATCAAGGATTAGATATCAAAAAATCAGGAATTCTTGCAAGCTCCTGATTTTTTGGCCCTCTTTCTTTTCTTAATTCTTATGTACAGGAACATACCATTCTACTCTGTATCTCTGGAACTGCTTTGTCCCCAGAACTGTGCCTATCATTTGAATCTTTTCATTCTGGAGGCTTCTGCTGCTTCATCTAATGCAATCTAAGGGTAATGTAAACCCATCAGGCAGGGAAGTCTGCTTGCTCTGACATGAGATCTGCAGGCTCAACACTGAGCTTATAAAGAGGCATTACTTTTAATGGAAGGAAATCTTTCTCTTCTGTGCCAAGACATGACTTTTTTTTTTTTCTAGATTGAATATAGCAAACTCTATTGAGTGACAGGTTTAAGTGTGTGTTGTAGTTTTAAATGATGCTGTATTGCAGGGCTTTAAGTGACCTGGTTGCAGAGCATTTAGAAAAGGTAATCTCTTGAAACCAGCTTTGCTGTTGAAGCCTCTGTGGAGTCAGATTATGGCCTCAGTTCCCCCTTGCCCTGTATTATGCATAAAATGACTGCAAATTTGATTTAAGATGCTAACTGGGCCCAAATTGTGCCTTTTATATTCTGCCTGGACATAAATGACCATAGGATAATGGATACTAAAGTGATAGGTAATAAAATGATACCCATGGTGCATTCATATTGGAGATGACTTGAAGTCTGATTTTTAAATACTCATCATGGTTTAGTGGGATGGATGTTTAAGGGCTCTGCACTGACTCACAGCTGTGGATGCCAGGAAGAGCTGCAGATGTTTGGTGCACTGGAGGATTTGCAGCAGAAGGGAATGAGGAGTTGTATTCTCAAAACTAGTCAGTTCAGACACAGAGGAGGAAATGGGACTTCTCATGTAGAGAAAAGGTAGATGTGCTGGCCACGGGTGACCAAAAGAGCACTAAGCTCTATCACTGAAAAAAATCCTCTCCAGAAGGATCTATAAATACTAATTAATCTAAATAGCCTTTTAAGTGAGAGAATGCAGATAATATTATGTTTAAGTACAGGAAAAGTGAAGCAGGGAAATAAAACCTAAATCAAATTTTGCCCCCTTTCCCCTGCAATCTGTTTCTTTCAAAAAGTGAAATCAACATGGCCAAGACAAGAGATCCTGAAGAGGTGTCTTGGGTCTGCTGCTGTTCTCATGCAGGGTTTAATCCACTGACAGAGGCTGCTATTGACCCACAGGGGGAAATGGGAAATAAGTGAGAACTAGGTTTTTACCTTGAACTCTGAAGCAGGGAAGTAAACAAGTAGCCTGACAATTGAAAGGCATGCTGTGCAAAAGATACTGGTTCAATATATGTGAGAACATTTGCTCTTAAAATGTAGTTTTCTGGTGTGACACTGAATAATGAAGAGAGATAGCAAGGTGCAGAAGGTATCAGAATGACAGCAAGAATGAAACCCAGCATTTCCAAAGGCCTATGCTCAGCCCACATCTCCTTATTCACCTCAAAATGTAAGGTTTCTAGGTATTTTGGCAATTATTTTATTATATACAGATTATCTCCTAAAAATTAATAGGCTGGGAAGTTCCTAACTACTTGTTTTAATAGGGATGTACAGAAATAGTGTATTTCTGTAATTCTCCTAGTAAATAGTGTACAAAATCATCTCTGTGGTACTTTTATTTATATTATGAACACTGTCATCTCAAACAGAGATTTATTTTTTTTTTAACCAAAATTCACATTTTAAATCATCCATTTTCAGGGACAGAAATAATTAGTAATCTTTCCTCAATATTAAAATGTTGCTACAGAAAGTGAGCCTCATTCAAGATCTTTTTGTTTGCCTTTACAACTGAGACCACAGTGAGAGTCCCCTGTCTGTTCTTCAAAGCTGTGCTCAGATACTTCTTGACTAACATGAAGGATTTACCAAATCAAGATGATTTTGCATCATACTCAACAAGTTGCTTTTTCCCAATAGTGAGACTTGGCCTCCATGCTATTTTACAATCACAATCGGTCATTTTCTATGTGGGAATTCAAACAGTACCCAAAATACTTCAGTGTTGAGTAAATGCAAGAGAAGAATCTCACAATAAAAATTAACAGTATCTTAGCAAGTGAAATAATTTAATGCATACAGAGGAATCTTCTCTTACCTGTCTTTGAGGATTTTTCTGCTTGAGTCCCAGACTGCTGCATGTTTTGTAGAACAAGAGGTTGTTTGCCTGTTTGGAAAGAAAAGGGAAAGGTTGGTTAGAGGTTGGTGAGACCAGTTACACAGTTTCTGTCACACACAAGTCTTAGGTGCACCTGTAATAAGGGTTCTCCTTGCAGGCAGTAGAATAAGCCCTGTGGTAGAGACAGGGAAGGTGTTTTGAGCTGAAATTGGAATCACAGAAGAAATAGGGACTTGTCATTTGGAAGGACTTTGAAACAGGACTGTTGCCAACACCAGAGCCAGGTCAGCATTGTCTGGCTGCTGCTTGAAGCCTCATCTTGCCCATCTTGGTATGCCCTGTCCTAGACTCTGCCCAGTTTTTCACTATCCTCCTTGACCTGGGTCACCCAGAGCCAGCCAGAGAATTTTGGGACACAGAGATCCCTGCCAGGCATCAAGCAGAGCCTTGATCTGCTGGCCACGCTCCTAATATAAGCACTACCCAGTTTGCTTTATTTACCTTGAGAACATGCTGCTGCCTCCTGTTTTACTTGGCATCCACTGTAACCCCTGGGTTTTTCAGCAGTTTGCTCCCAGCCTGCACTGATGTTTGGGATTATTCTGCTTTAGCTGGAGAACTTTGGAGTTTATCCTTGGTGAAGTTCATGAGGCTTCTGTGGATCTGATGCATTTCCTGGGCTATTTCAGATGGTTCAGTGCTGGTAGAGTTTCTTCTCTCCCTGTGGGCCTTCCTGTAATCTTTTCCTTAGAGGAGTCCAGCTGTGATTACATGTGGAAAGTGCTGACATGGAATAGGGGAGATGATAGTCTGGATGAGATACAGAAGGAGCTGTGATCTGCTGGACTAATAGGGGATTTCAAATTAACAGCAGTTACCAAGCTGCTGCTTACTGTGCCAAGCTGCCTATTTGTGATGGTATATGAGGAAGGAGAAAGACTTATCTTGTGCTTATAGCTGAAACATTAGCAATTTTCCTGATAAATATTGCTTTAAGGATCAATTGCTGACTGTAGTAATTAATATTACCTCAGTAACATTCCATATGAGGTTTCATTTGTTAATCAAATGGAGAGGAAGGATATTAAATCTGATAATCATTCCAAAAAATGTGTATTCTTACATGCAGCTTCTGGAAGTAAAAGGAATATGGCCAGGCACAGAGCTGCACTGATCCCTGCCTGCTGGAGAACCGAGAGGAATTTCTTTGCCACAAACACTAAACACCAGAGAGGGAGGACACTGCTGCTTAATGTTGGTGTGAGATGCCTACTGGAGGATGGGTAGGGCACACTGGTGGAGCTGTTCAGGCTGCTGCCCAGGTTCTTGTGTCTGTTGCCTGTGAGGCAGCCCCTCAGTGACTCCCTGGGTGCTCAGTTACTCCACAGCATCCTCGCCCTGTGCCCAGCAGCTCACCCCCCAGAGCAGCAGAGAATGGCACAAGAATGACCCTTCCTTGGCACACATTGACCCAGGGAACAGTCCCAGCATTTTCTCTACCTGCAGCTGAAGCTGTGCCCTCAGACAGACCAGAAAACCAGGCTTACTAATGGTGTGTGTTCATAGCCCATCAGTCACAGCATGGATTTGAAGATATGGAGGTGTTTAGCTCCAGCACTTCTCCTTGTGACTCATTTGTTTTATGCAGTGACTGTTTAGGATGAAATCTCTCTCAACAGGAGAGGTAGAAGGTGTTTCAGTCCTCACATCAACAATATCAAAATCAGATGTTGCTGGGAGATTTTTGCTTGAAAGTAATGAGATTTAAGATACAGAAAGTAGCCTTTTCTTTTGGAGTTTTTTATCCCCTCCCTGATTTGCAGGGTCAGATTTTCTCTCTCCAAAAGCATCTTTCCAGTGGAGACATATTGACTCTTCTCACTCAAATGTTCATGGTGGTGGTTTCAGGTAAAGATCTGGGTTCTGATTGACCAGCTGCACATTGTGCTGGTCACAGGCTGCTTCACAACATCACTACCCTGTTTACTGCCCTGTCACTCTTGGTATAATTTTTACTAAATAAAGCCCTTAATTGCTGTACAGAGGTTAATGAGCACTTAGAACTGCAGCAGTAATCTGGAATGCTGGTGGCTTTTGGGGAAATCTTGATTTAAAATAGGATTCTATGAAGCATTTTGTGCACCATTTTAATTTTGCTATCTAATTATGCAGCTTTACATGTAAACTCAGCTGAATCCTTTCCCTTTAGAGAGCATCTGAGCTGATCCTATCACTGCAGTGTTTTTACTGATGCTCTGCATCATATACATTCTTAAGTGAGAACAAATAACTGCATTAATAAGGTAAATATTTATCACCAGAGGGATTACCCACAGATGTCTACTAATCTTAGTAACACTGGGTTGAAGGCATCTTCTAAAAGCAAACTCTAGAGTACATTTGGGCCCTGTAAGCTGGGAAGTGAATGATCTGGCAACCCTGTCTTCAGTTTACAGTCTGTGGGCACCATCCCCTGCCCACTGGTGCATACTTTTGCCAGGAGTAACTTTGGTAGGTGAATAGAGGCAAAGAAGTACTTCCCACCATGTCAATTTCCACTTGTCAGATGTTTGTAAATAAAGGGTTTAGAGTCATGTGTTAGATTTGGAGCTGATCTCTTATTTAACAAGCATTCAGTGGAAACCAAACAATAGCACAGATGACAGGGCACTTCTCATGTGAACTCTGCACACACACACATCAAAATCCAGCAGTCTATTTTCAGGGCTGAATAATAATGAAACTGATGATAATTCAATTATTTCTAATTAATGATAATTAAAAACTATACAAGAAAGCTTTCAGCTAGTAATTAAAAGGGTTTTTAAATTTTTGTTTGTTATTTGGGGAAAAATACAAAGAAACTGTAAGCAAATTTTAAAGTTCTCTGACAGCAGCATAAACCACTGGTAAGACTTCCAATCTAATCAACCTCCAGTTTCAAACGAGCTGCTTGAAACAAACAGAATAGTATCTTAGCTTGGTAAAGGACTGGAAATGTCAATTTCCACATGGTAAGAATTTCAAGCTCACCATTCAGAAGATGCTCAAGGCCAGACTTCCCTCTGGCACAGCAGGCATCTGCAGGCAGGCACAAGTTCGTGTCCCACAAGCACATGCAAAAAGAATCACAAAACAAAAGTTAATAACTGGTAAAAAAATCAGGTTTCAGACCAGAAGTACCAAAGCAGATGACATAAACTGTTAATTTTCACTGACAACTTCATTTAATCTTCCAAGATACGTTTAAAAATGTACCACTAAGTGGGTAATTATAGAACATGTGGCTCCATCATTATGTTCTGTTATTAGGTCATTTATAGCCTTTCCTTAAAGCCTCACAGCTTTTCCTAGATTAGTTGCTATCTTTCCAGTGCTCAGGATAGTTTGTATTTTCTGTAGTAGATAATAGCTCTTTAGGTCCTAATCATGGATGTTATGGCTTTGAAGATTGGAGTAGCTGCTTTTAATTAAGTCCACAGCCAAGAGTTGAAAGAGAATGTCAAAAGCAAGGATCTTCCTATTCAGATGCTTTCCACAACTCCCATTTTGCCAAGCTGCCCACAAATTACTTAAAACAACAATACAAATAGTCTGTATTTTTACAGCTTTATTCCCTTTAGTGTCTCATTACATGTTAGGACCTCCAAGTGTTTATGTTTGGAAGACTACTTAGAAAATGACTGCAGTTGAGAATGCAGAGGTGGCTCTCAGATAAGCAGGGACAGAATAAGGCCCTTATCTGTCTTCTGAGGGCTTAGCCCACAGAGATTTGATAGAAGTGAATCCCATTAATTTACAGATTTGATCTTGATTCAGTTCAAGGTGTTGAGGGATGGAATGAGGAGGGAGTTCAGCTAAATAACTTTTCTTTTTTTTTTTAAATTGAGGATGGGAGTTTTCAGCAAACCAATTTTGGGTTTTTTAAGGCAAAATGTGAATATAAATTACAGTGTGGAATTTATTTTTCTCTATTAAATACACATATTTTAGCACAGTGACTGGAGAATACATCCAGAAATGATTTTGGCACAAAAAGATATATACTTAATATATACTGAGTGTAGTACCCATCTGGTGCTGAAATCTCTCTCCCTGCTCAGAGCTTCTTGAGATGCTTCCCCTGTCTTGTCACTGCATGTTTCTGTCACTTGCTACTACTGTGACTTAACTCCCATTCCTCTGGCCCTGGGCAGGCTGAGCAGATCCCTACTCTGTGGTTTTAGAGTAATTACACACCAGGTTTTCACTTTCACTTTGTATTTGCCTAATAAGGAACTTGGAGCAGCAGTAGAGTGAACAATCCTGAATGTCACCAAAAATACATAAACCCAAGCAACAACCCAAAGCAAAACCTCAGCAGTTTACTTTCAAGGTTAGTTTCCAGTTGATGTGCAAGTAAACTTGTCAGAACCTAACCATCTGTACACTATTAGGTGCATATTTGACAAAAAAAAACCCCAACCAAACAAAAAAGGTAAATAAAAAAGCTGTCCAATCACTCTTGAACATTCAACTGCTCAAAGGCTCTTTGTGTGGTAATGTTGGCACAGCTCCTAAGTGACCAGATGGAATTTTATTAACACTCAACAGGACAAGGGCTGAGATTTTGGTTCTTAACTTACTATATTTGAGATGCTTGTTGAGAATGTGTCAGAAGCTTGATGGCTTTTCCTACTACGCAGGATTACACATCCACTCTCCTTAATGCAGAGATGTTGGCTGCCTCAGAGGTTGTCATTTCTGCAAGGGGGGGTAAGATCAGAGATGAGAGATGGATGGTAATTTAAATATCACAGCTTTTTGGTGAATTTTAAAAAGATGGGTTTATATGTGCCATTAGTGGTCATATAAAAGCTGAATTTAGAAATGAGATTTTTAACAAGACTTAAAGGATTTGTTTTTCTAAGAGAATTAAAAAAAATGTCTAAGAATTACATTAACCTTGATTTCTGACATAAGTAGTGACAGTAGTGATGGCAGATTTCCTTTTAAGACACTGGTAAACATATAAAATCTGTGAATTTATGTGAATCCTCCTTTTCTGGCATCATTAGGGGGTTACTGTCAGTAAGAAATACCTGAAAACCTCCTTTGCCTCTGGTAAGTCACAGGATGACCTTCAAACCAGGCAGTTTAAGAAGTCAATGACAGTTTGTTTTTTTTCTCATCTGCTTCTTCAGTGTTGTTTCCAGCCCTGGAATTTGTATCCTCAACCTTGTATTGCCTGATTTAAATTTCTTTATGTATTTATTGTAATTAAAGCCCCAGCTCTGTTGATACTTTCACATAGGAGATGATAGACCTAGTGTGGTTACAAGAGGAAAAAGTAGTTTTAACTTTTTTATTGCAAAAGCTAAGAGTAGATTAACCTTGTTATATAGATTAGGAATGTATACTTCCAATCTAAATGACTGTCCTGCATTACAGCACCCTGCAGGTGTCCATTCAGAATAAATTCTGACATTACATCTGTGTTTTTTTGTTGCTTAACAAGCCATATTTTGTGCAGAATTAAAAAAAAAAAAAAAGAGTTGGGACCTCCATTAAATTATGAAAGTAAAAAAATAACCAGTGTTTATTCTAACATGGTAAAGGAAATAATGTAAAGGAAAACTGAAAAACATTTTCCTCTTACTTGTTCATGTACTGCCTGGATTTGCCAGCTGTAGACAACTGGAATCCCATTGGGCCCAAGAGCAGGTATGGTCAGAGAAGGTCACCCAGCAGCACAGGTGAAGAGCCTCCCAAAGCAGAGATCAAACTGAGAGAGCAAACAGGGTTAAATGTGCTGATTCTAGTGCTGCAGATTAATTTTCTTCTGTTTGTTTTCTGTCACCTCTTCTCTGTTCTTGCTATCTTGACAAAATGTCTCTTGCACGCTAGATTAAAAGTGCTTCTGGCAGAAATCATCTGGAGGGGCAGAAATGGAAGGGAAGAGAAAGAGGACAAAAGAACATAAGAAAACCAGCTGAAATGGGGGAAAAAAGAGCCAATGAAGAGGTGCAAGCCCTGCTAGTGGTTTGGATGTGTGTGTGCTTGCACACATTGCATTCTTTTGGTCCTGTTCTTTTTGTCCCCACAAAGGTGTTTCATTCTGTGTATAGGGTGGGCAGCAAGCCAGGATAATTTGATGATGGAGACCTTCTGTTGCCTCGAGGAGCCTACCTCTTATTGGAAGCCGTGTCATCAATGAAGGAGGGGTGGGCATGTATAGAGAAGAATTGGTCTGACAGTTGAATGCTCCTACAGAGAGCTGGATCCCCCCCTCTCCCATGACACACAGCTCCTGGAGGAAAACACAGCAGGCAGCTTTGAAAGCTGAATTTATCCCTGTAATCTCTGATCTCGTGCTTTCCTGACACCCACCCGTGCTGTGCTGCAGTCTGCTTTATCTAAGCACTCAGCAGCAGTCATTGCTGCATCTCAAGACTCCAGAGGAATCCAGAATGTGCAGCAATTCTAGAACCTGAAAATCAGGAGCTCTCTCATGTTGGAACCCCCAAATACATTTGAGTTGAACTTTTCCAAGTTCCAGTTCTCCCATTCAGTCCCATAGCATATTGATTCCATCTTACCTTACGAACACCCTGAGAAAAGCACATTACTATCTTGGAAACATGATGACGTGGTGGAGTGATGCNCCCCAACCAAACAAAAAAGGTAAATAAAAAAGCTGTCCAATCACTCTTGAACATTCAACTGCTCAAAGGCTCTTTGTGTGGTAATGTTGGCACAGCTCCTAAGTGACCAGATGGAATTTTATTAACACTCAACAGGACAAGGGCTGAGATTTTGGTTCTTAACTTACTATATTTGAGATGCTTGTTGAGAATGTGTCAGAAGCTTGATGGCTTTTCCTACTACGCAGGATTACACATCCACTCTCCTTAATGCAGAGATGTTGGCTGCCTCAGAGGTTGTCATTTCTGCAAGGGGGGGTAAGATCAGAGATGAGAGATGGATGGTAATTTAAATATCACAGCTTTTTGGTGAATTTTAAAAAGATGGGTTTATATGTGCCATTAGTGGTCATATAAAAGCTGAATTTAGAAATGAGATTTTTAACAAGACTTAAAGGATTTGTTTTTCTAAGAGAATTAAAAAAAATGTCTAAGAATTACATTAACCTTGATTTCTGACATAAGTAGTGACAGTAGTGATGGCAGATTTCCTTTTAAGACACTGGTAAACATATAAAATCTGTGAATTTATGTGAATCCTCCTTTTCTGGCATCATTAGGGGGTTACTGTCAGTAAGAAATACCTGAAAACCTCCTTTGCCTCTGGTAAGTCACAGGATGACCTTCAAACCAGGCAGTTTAAGAAGTCAATGACAGTTTGTTTTTTTTCTCATCTGCTTCTTCAGTGTTGTTTCCAGCCCTGGAATTTGTATCCTCAACCTTGTATTGCCTGATTTAAATTTCTTTATGTATTTATTGTAATTAAAGCCCCAGCTCTGTTGATACTTTCACATAGGAGATGATAGACCTAGTGTGGTTACAAGAGGAAAAAGTAGTTTTAACTTTTTTATTGCAAANCCAGTGTTTATTCTAACATGGTAAAGGAAATAATGTAAAGGAAAACTGAAAAACATTTTCCTCTTACTTGTTCATGTACTGCCTGGATTTGCCAGCTGTAGACAACTGGAATCCCATTGGGCCCAAGAGCAGGTATGGTCAGAGAAGGTCACCCAGCAGCACAGGTGAAGAGCCTCCCAAAGCAGAGATCAAACTGAGAGAGCAAACAGGGTTAAATGTGCTGATTCTAGTGCTGCAGATTAATTTTCTTCTGTTTGTTTTCTGTCACCTCTTCTCTGTTCTTGCTATCTTGACAAAATGTCTCTTGCACGCTAGATTAAAAGTGCTTCTGGCAGAAATCATCTGGAGGGGCAGAAATGGAAGGGAAGAGAAAGAGGACAAAAGAACATAAGAAAACCAGCTGAAATGGGGGAAAAAAGAGCCAATGAAGAGGTGCAAGCCCTGCTAGTGGTTTGGATGTGTGTGTGCTTGCACACATTGCATTCTTTTGGTCCTGTTCTTTTTGTCCCCACAAAGGTGTTTCATTCTGTGTATAGGGTGGGCAGCAAGCCAGGATAATTTGATGATGGAGACCTTCTGTTGCCTCGAGGAGCCTACCTCTTATTGGAAGCCGTGTCATCAATGAAGGAGGGGTGGGCATGTATAGAGAAGAATTGGTCTGACAGTTGAATGCTCCTACAGAGAGCTGGATCCCCCCCTCTCCCATGACACACAGCTCCTGGAGGAAAACACAGCAGGCAGCTTTGAAAGCTGAATTTATCCCTGTAATCTCTGATCTCGTGCTTTCCTGACACCCACCCGTGCTGTGCTGCAGTCTGCTTTATCTAAGCACTCAGCAGCAGTCATTGCTGCATCTCAAGACTCCAGAGGAATCCAGAATGTGCAGCAATTCTAGAACCTGAAAATCAGGAGCTCTCTCATGTTGGAACCCCCAAATACATTTGAGTTGAACTTTTCCAAGTTCCAGTTCTCCCATTCAGTCCCATAGCATATTGATTCCATCTTACCTTACGAACACCCTGAGAAAAGCACATTACTATCTTGGAAACATGATGACGTGGTGGAGTGATGCTAACTGGATAATTATCAGTGAGGAAGGAAGTCATCCTTCAGATTAGGATTTTTTAATAGTCTCTGGTAGATAGGACTAGAACCATGTGCCAAGAAGGAGGATAAGAAAATACCTTAAGTAGTGCTCTGGAAAGATAGGGATGGAAAAACCAGTATTCATGATGTGTGCATCTTGGCATGCACTGTATTGTGTGGCAAATATTTAGATGCTCTGCAGAATCTTCTGAAGTGTGATTCTTAAAGCCTGAGTTGCAAAGAACTAGACTAAGTAATAGGGAAAGGATCATTAGCCTGCAGAAGTCAATTACAGCAGCTACAGATAAATATACTTTGCAACTGGGTAAACATATTTGTATCATATCATCTGTGATGACAGTAAAAATCATAACAAGATTGTTTTCAAAGATCTCTGATTTCCCCCAAGGGAAAAAAGAAAAAAAAAAAACAGAAATAAAGAAAAAAGTCATTTTAGCTATCTCTGTTCCTGGTTCTCTTCAGGATTATTGAGGGAGTACAGAAGTAGTAACACCCCCCCCCCAATCACTTTTTTGCTTACAATTAACCAGAATTCTACAGCAAAATAGAATGTGCAATGGCCAGGGATTCCAAGTGAACTGAATGCTGGCTGATTCTGCTCTGTTTAGGTTTCTACCTTGATTTGAAATACAAGCTAAACAGTTGTTAGCACGTAGAGACTGACCTGATAATCATGAAATGTAATTAGGCAGCTTACTGTTCAGGTGCAAGTGAGTCAGAGTGTGTCAATGTTTTCAGGTAATAAAAATGAAGCTCCGTGAGAGATCAAGGTGTCAGAAGAACAGATGCTGAAGCAAATGGATAAATGAAAAGAGTAACAAGTCTCCAAGAGCAGATGGTATATATCTAAGATTCAGAAAGTAAGAATGAAGCAGCTGAACTGTTGACAAAAATAGGCAGTCTCATTAAAATTAGTTACTATGGTAGAAAAGTAGAGCAAATGCACCTAAGTTAAAAACAGGTTGCAGCAGGAGCCCTGCAGCTAATCATCTACCAGTATGTCCCTGGAACTAGTAAAATCAGGTGAAAAAAACCCCAGTGAACCCACCTCAGTGCACATGGTAGGACAGAAACAGGCAGGATTTCTGTTAAAAAATAATAGTAAGAGGGAACTTGTGATTTATTTAGCACATGCAAGGTAGAAGAGGCTATAAGAGAAATAAATCTGAGTGTGCTCTCTGATAACAGCAGCCTCTCACCACAGTCTGCAAAAACTGCTCTGAAGGGGATTTCATACCTATGCATTTTCTTCCTGATGCTTGTAGGATGGAAGACAATTAGTGCTCCATTAGCAGAAAATGGAAGAGGAATCCAAGAGGGAGGTGGGTGGGGACAGTGTAGGCAGAGGTGGAGTGCACAGGGGTAAATTGTACTGGTCATTGGGTACCCTCCATCTGTGGCATTTGACAAATTCCAGTCCTATTTCTTGAATGATTGATTTGAGCAGTGGACTCTGCAGTGCACGTTCACCTCTCCTGCTGGTTCAGTGTCATTCACTAAATGCACTGCAGTCAGCCTGCTAGACAGTAACATAAGTTACCTGCCACGTCCCCCTGGGCCAGCAGGGCCCCAGAGACACGTAGAGGGAGCACAAAGGGATGTTCTTGCCATGCCTCCTTTGCACCATCCAGAGGGGGGCAGGTGGAGAGGAGGCAACAGCATCTGCAGACTCATCTCTGCAGGGGTTTCTACACTCACCACTGGCTGCCCTGCAGGCTCAGGATCCAGGTGATGCATTGCCAACAAGTTGTACCTGCAGTTCTTCAGGGCTTGGGTCAAGGCTTTTTGATTAGTCACTGGGAACAGGAGACAGCTAGACACTATTTAACATTATTTGTTTTCAGTCCCACTTTCTGCTTACTGACAAGAGTTGGCATGGAAACGGGCTCAGCTTTGAAAGGGTAGTCCATTCAGAGCAGGTTAGTCAGCAGCTGGCAAACACAGAGGCTCAGGCTGCAGCTGACAACACTTCTGTGCTGAATATTCAACATGCTGGCACTCTGTTACCCCACCTCTAATGGGGAGAAAGATGTGCATCTATGAAGAATGATATGAGGTGCTATAGGTGGTGTTTTGCTTTTTGAAAAGGTTTTCATGATCTGAGATCCACAGCAGAACATCCTTCTTTCCAGCAGATGCCTTTGATGGATCTGTTGTGTTTGAAGAGTTAACACAGTTGATATACACAGTGGTGCTTGTACCACTGGGGAAAAATGACATACCACTTGAAAGGCTATAAGCTTAGCACCAGGGGTCTTGGAAGTACAGCCAAGATGGAAGCCTACACAGCATGCAGAGGATGGCATTTGCAATTATTTTCCCTTTATTGATGAAAAAATTCAAGGTGTTCTTGTTTCCTCATTTTTTTTCCTCACACACAAGGATAGAAGCAAAGAAATGGCTGCTGGTTTCCAGCACCAACTAGACTGAGAAAATATTGATGGCTAAATTGCTGTTCAGTGGCATTTCATAAAGTGCCTGCTGGCATCCTGTTCTCAGAGGCAGAATGATAAATGTATATTTAATTTTGAGAAATTTAATTTCATCTATAACCTTTGACTCAGAATACAGACCATACAGGCCTTCTTCACTGACACAGGAACTTGTTTACTTCACAGTAACTTCTTCTGTGCAGAGCTGTAATGCTGTTACCAAATGGATGAGGACACTGATTTCTCTTTTCTTTGTGTTTTCCAAGCAGATAATCTAAGTGATGCCCTGAAAAAGCTGAAAATAACAACTAGTGACAGCACAGCAGATAGCTTGGAGGGATGCTTGGACTGTCTGCTACAAGCTCTGGCACAAAACAGTAAGTCGTATGGACCTTTCAAATTGTAAATTGTATAATGAGATCAGTGAATTAAAATCCAGGTAGTAGAAAGTGAGTCAGAAAGACTGGCTCAAGCAGAATACTGTTGGATTGGTTGTTCTGGGCTAGCTTCTATTTTTGAAGCTGTCTGTGTGTAACATGCAGGGAGCAGACAGGGCCAATGTACACCTGGCTGTTTGAGACACCCGTGGTCCAGCCCTTTTCCCAATCTGGTGAAGTTGCACAATTAGTTTTTCAACAGATTACTCAAGGAACAAAGAACAGCAAAGGAAAAATAATCATGATAGGAAGGGGACAGGGATATGGGAGCTGCTTGCTAATTCTGGTTAGAAGAGCAGAGTTTCCTCATCCTTCTGATCACATCTTTCTTATTTCCAGTGCTTTCGATTAGCAGCAATGGGCTGAATATCCAAAGATGGTCCAAATTTGACATGTGGTATGATTACAAAAATAACTTACGAGTGGAACAAGATGTCTTTTGCACCAAAAGCTGTAGAATGTGTCCCCACTCCCAGCAGGCAGCAAGGTATGGAAAATGAAGATGACAGCTCAGAAGACTTCTCCGAGTTTATCTTCCTTAGCGCTTCAGATGGTGACAGAAGAAAAATCTGTAAAATTTCAGGTCAAAAAACTTGTCAGGATAGATACAACCCATGATTAGAAATTCTGTTTAAAAAAAAATAAAATTAAGTCCTGTGCTAATATCAGTACACTCAAAATGACATACTGTTCATAAGGCATTTCTTTCCTAAGATGCTGTTCTGTGAATCCCAGGCTTAGTTGATGTAGGATCCATCATGAGCTTTTTCACAACACTATAGGCACCACCCATATCAAATCAACTATGGATTATAACAGTCTCTGCATTTCATGGCAGTGGGGTTTTAATCCCAATTATTTTGCAAGGACATGGCAACCAGTAAATAATATGCAGGGTTTAGATCAATCTGGTTTTTGAAGGTGCCAAATCATTTGTGTTATGGATTTATTAATAAACTTCCATTTGGATTTGGTACTTTTAAGTCTAATACTTAAACAGTAAGTATAAAAAGAAGATGGTATGGAAAATGACAATGTATTAATAGCAGTTTTGCCTCTGAAGGTCACATAGCTGTCACAGAAAACATTTGACAAATGCAATAGAATTGATGAATGTACAGCAAACCTACCAGTGCTTCCTTGTAACTGGAGGACTCTCTTCCATCTCAGTCTAGGATTGTGCTCTTCCTTCCAGAATCTTTTCTCCTCTAGTCTAATAGCTGCCAGATCAGATAAAGAGATTATTAGGATTTTGATCTCTCTTTTGGGCAGTTTTACACACTGGAGCTATAATCCCTCCACTCTCTACCATGTTCTTTGTATGTAAATCAGTAACACCAATATAACCCTGCTGAGCTGCCACGTGCTGCACGTCTCCAGCTATTCTCACTTGTGACAGAGAAAACAGGTTTTACTCTCAGAATTCCAAGAATTTAGTAGTTAGAACTGTACTAATTACATGTAGAGAAAGATCTGTGAGGCAATGGGTACAGCTTCATCCATTTACAATTTTATTGGCCCTGATGTTTTCAATTTAATCCCTAATCAATGGCAGGCTAAACTAACAGAATAATATGTAGCTCCGCATATGCTTTGCAGCTTGAAATCTGTTTAAAACAAACAACAACTTGTCCAAAAGATGGGTAAAGCCCTTATGAGAAAAATATTTTGAGAGACTGTATGTACACTTACATTTCTAAGTAGTAAATGCTTTAGAAAGAAAAAAAATAGGGGTATGTAATACTGGATGTTGGGAACAATGGGTTAATTGCATTGTAGTGGGAAGTAAACCAGAAAATTATATTGGCCATAGTTTTATATCAACATATATAGAGTGAGACCTACTAAGAGCCATCTCATAAATATTCTGCCTCTCAAAAAGTCCACAAAAAAGGACTAAATAAAAGAAAATTAAGAAGGAAATAGAGGTTTTCTTGTAAACTATAGGCCTTCTGGGACATAATTATTGCAGTAATAACAACAACAACAAATGTTATTGCTAGTCCAGCCATGCTGTGTTTCAGATGCAAGGGGTTAGAGCAGCCATAAATAACCCAGTTGTGACAGATGAGAAATCAGAAATTTTGCTCTTTTCTTTTGCCCCCAAGCATATTCTGGCTATATGGTGTAGCCAGTTTGGTTGGAGTGTACTCAAGGTGGTGTGTGGGGTTCCAAACTCTGTGGGCAGCTGCAGGGAGCCTTGGCCCTGGCTCCTGCTGCTGGGATCACAAGCTCAGCCCTCCTACCTGTTCTGGATTTATCTTGAAAGTCACCAGTGGGTTTTCTGAAACGAGTTGGTTCCCAGTTGATGGCATCACAGAGGAGGATGTGTTGGCATCTGGAGTGCCTAAGAAAAGGTTGGATTTCTGCAGAGCCTGCAAATTTCTCACATCCCTTCATCAGTGATGAAACTTTCCATCCAATGCCCTGAATCTTCTGCAGGCATTTGCTTTCAGAGGCATCTTGTCTTTAATGTTTTGGTGGATTTCCAGTTCTCACAACCATATGTTAACACAGAGGTTGTACTTGAGTTGGAAATTCTTCATTTTAGTCTGTTCTTTATAGCTGTGGCTTCCATATGTTGTTGAATTTAGTTAGTACTCATGCTCTTTCTATACTTGATGTTCCTTTTTCTGATCTTCACTGGCCATAGAAGATGGAACAGTTCCTCTAAGGGACCAGAAAAATCATAGAGAATGAAAAAGAATGCTTTGTTTTGTTAAACTACTGGAAAAAAAAAAGTCTGCTTCTCTGATTTTTAAAAAATTTTTGTTATTAATGTCTTTATGAATAAAATAAGAGCTTCACTTTTTCTCTATTTTGGTTTTGGACATTTTTGACAGTTCAGTGTACATACTCTTATTTATGCATTAGTCAGGAGGTAAGAGGCTATCTGCCTAGCTTCTAGCACATGAGAGTGCCATCTGATTTCAGTGCCATCTTGGATCTCTTTAGCACACACAGGGTTGAGCAACTGTAATTTCATCTTTCATTTCTATCATCCTCTCAGACATGAGTATGAAAGTAAAAAACATGCTACCCTCCTACCCCAAATATACAGAAAGTGAAGCTGTGAACTTTAGTCCTGGTAGAGTTGCTCTAAGGTATAAACATTCCCTGAAATCACTTCCAGTTTTTCCCACTAGCTTGACATTTTAAGCTTACTCCTTTCTTCCTGAAGCAGGGAGAAAAAAGCTCCACATTTCCCAGCTTGCCCAAGCAAACCTGCCTGTCAACATCACCAGACTAACCTTTCTCTGCTCTGCAGAGACTGTTCCAGCAGAGGAGGAGGAAAACAAGGCAAGCATTTCATGGGGGTCATGAGCAAGCAACAATGCTTTCATGGCTGAGAATGCTTGTGCAGCACTAGAGCTTCAAATAAAACTGCCTATAGGCCCCTTCTGACCCCCACGTGTGGGATTAACTGTTGCCCACCTTTGTTTCAGATGAATAGGAACTGAGCACTCAGCATCCCCTCACAGCTGGTACATGGCTAACAGGGAAACAGCACAAGCAGGGCACATGGGGCTGGTGCAGTGTAAGCAAGTGGGTAGACAATGTGGCCTGTTAAACCAGCTGATAATTAGTGCAATTAGCTGCAATGACAAGGAGTGTTTCCCTGCTCTATTCTTTCTCTTTGATCTGCAGCATCTCCCTTTCATCTTAGCAGCAGTTGCTCTTCCAGGGGGGTTTTTGATGCTCCTCAGGTCTGCCCTCCAGGGATCCTGAGTGCAGGTGACCCATCTGTGATCTCAGAGGAGGTGGCCACCCAGGGTTGTGTTTCTGGGCACAGCAGGCAAGTTTCTGCAGGTTACTCCTCATGTGTAAGTGCTCCAGCCTGGACATTCAGACAAGCAACAGATGAAAACATCCTCCCAAAAGCCAAAAACTGGTTGCATTTTAGCCCAGGAAGCTGTTGCTTTTCCATGGCACTGCAGGCAGCTAACCCAGAAATGTTTTCTCCTGAGTGCTGTGTAACACATGATTACACTCCTCCCATCTCATGGGAACATAGTAAATCAAGGTGACTGCTTTTTATGGCCTGTCTCCCAGTAAACTGGCATACCCTAATGACACTGAATGCTAATCACTGCTGCTTAGTGGGATTATTTTACATAAATTCCTCTTAATAGTGATGTATTTAGTTAGTGCCAGATAGTTAAATGATGTTTATCCAAGTGTTAAATTCCAAGTGCTATTCATTGAATACACAAAAAAGAAAGTGCTAAATAAAGATGAATTTTGTTTTTTTCTTTGCAGAAGTCATCAGTGAATATCAGTTCTAGGTAACAGAACTGACAATTTTCTTTCTAGATTGCACTTGTGAAATGCAGTAGAGAAGCCATGGAGAAGGCTTGCTCTGGGGCACACTGTAGTGGTCAGGAGGATCTGCCAGTTGGGAAGACACCCCTTGCTCCCTGCATTCTCCCTTCTGAAAGAGCAGATGGAAGGTTCCTTTCATGATATTCATGGCTCTATTATTTATTCATGTGTTCATCTCTCTCTTTCTGATGGGAGTACAGGTAGGAGGGACATTAAGAAGCCAAGGTAGTTTTGCAGTGGTTTTTTTGCAGCAGTTTCAGGAGGTTCATAGAAGATCTTTGCCAACAGAAATACATGCATTTTTCAAAAGAGCAGGCTGCAAACATGGTTGGCTTAATAAAGAGGGCACTGAGGAAGCTGCTCATTTACCATGCTGTGGTGTGCCTCATTTCTCCTGGACAGCTCCACCCCATGGGAACTCCTGCAGCCCTCACCTTCCCTACGTCTAACAGTGTAACTTCAACTCGTTGAGCACAGAGGGACAGGGAACCTGTAGTTTCTTCTGGTAACAAGGGCAAAGCAGCAGCATTTCTGACAGACATGCCTTGCCCTTTCCCCTCCCTGCCTTTCCTTTCACTTGAAGGTGGATGAAATGATGCAGAGAAAAGAGTGAAATAGGAGTTAAACTTCACAGGAAATGGAGCTGGGAGGGGAGTGAGTGGAGAATTTAATTTGAGACATTCACTGGATTTTTTTTCCTATAGTGATTTCTGCTACTTAATTAAGCAGCCTGATGGCCACGGTGCACAGCTCTCCAGTCCTCATCTGTGGCACTAATGAATCTCCTGCCCACACCCTTCATTATTCTGACTTCAGGCACTGCAAAACCCACAAAGAGCAAGAAGGTGGACATGTTAATCTCCCAGCTATGACATGAATAACATCTGTGGTGCTGTGTGGTCTAACATACCCTTTGTCTGGATATCTTGTGATACAGAAACATCTGAAGCTGGGAGTTTAACCTTAAGAGGTTTTTCCCCTCACTACGCTGCTGTAGCACAACATTGGACTCTATTGTGTGCAAAAGGGCTGTTCCTAAAGCAGCATTATTAGAGTCCTACCATTTCTGTGCTGTAAGGCTGGGGCAGCAGGTGCTCCACGGGTGGGTTGGTGCATGCAGACTGAAAATCAGCCTGGAAAAGAAAGCATTTGAAATGTACACACCACACAGAGCACAGGATGCTGAGCTGGGGCACCCTAACGTCAGGCAACCTAGATTGTTAGGATTGCTTGAGAGACAAATGGAACACATTTAAAAGGAGATGCAGTTGTGCTAGAGGAGTTAAAATGATGAGCAGAAGCCAACTTTTTAGTGTGTGATGAACGTTGGCTGGCTTTTTCTTTTTCTCCATTATAGCAACCATGGGAAGCAGCTACGTGGTGGAGATTTTGCCTAAATCTCTCCTGCTTCCAGAGAAACATTTGATGTTACCTGCTCCAACTACAATTGAAATAGCAATTCAGAAGATGACAACTGAAATAAGTTTTCCAAATCATTTAGCCTCTGATAATTTCCTAGGAAGCCCTTAATGCAACAGGTTCACACCCTTAACAAACCATCCCTCTCTGTGCACATCACACACAAGACCTTAGCTCATGTTACCCACCAGGTGATTGTCCTACAATTGTCCCACTTGTAAGAAGTAGCCCAGCTGTTTAGCAAACTATAGCTGTGCTGAAATCAACTTCAAAACCTCCAACCTGCTGTTTTCTTCTAAAGTCCCATATTTCAACTCTTATTACCTGAATGGAGTGCACAGTTGACTCCTCAGACAAGTGAAGGGTGGCTGGAGATCTTCATTTGGACTTCCAGGTTTCCACAGGGCAGCCTTGTTCATCACTGGCCTGTTGAGCTCTTCTCCTTTGAAAGAACAGAGGAAATACTGAGTAAAACTGCTAGATTTAACCAGGCAATTTTTGATTTATATATAAGACATCTTGTTCCAATTAACATATCTTTCCTTGTGTAAGTATTTCAAAAGCCTACCAAAAAGATTGATTTTCTGTAACTAAAACGTCTGCCAGTTACACCTCTTAAGAAATTAATTTTTATATTTTGGCACATTTTTTTTTTCACTGCCTTTATTAGAACTTTAAACGTGAGGAACACAGAATCCCTGGAAAAAATGGATTTATTCTGGAGATATGAAACAGAACAATTCAGAGTAATGTGCATGAGGATACAACAGTCATTTTATTGGCACATTCCCTTAAGATGCCTTGCTATAAAATACCCACAAAGTTGTAATGTCATGCTGACATGTCTCTGTTTTACTTGTTAGGGGACAGAGGGTGGGGGGGGTGAAAAAGCTGTGGGATTAGATTAAGGTTCCTCTTCTGCTGTTCAATAATATGTGATATCCCTGTCTGTACTTCTGGATTTGAAAGCTATTTATAACCTTATGAAGGTCGATTATTATGAATGGCAAAGTATTAATTTATGTGAGCACATCAAATAAACCAAACTGGATCATGGACATAGCAGTTGGCTTCTCACACGGGAAAAGAATTCCTTCATCATTCCTCTGACAAGGCCTAACTCTGCTTCAGCCTTGCTTTCTTTTCTTGCCCAAAGCAAGCTGATGCCCAGGTGTTGTTTGTGTTTTGCAGATCTGGAGACAAGTGAGCAAATCCAGAGGAGTGGAGTTCTGCAGGTGCTGGCCAGCCTGCTGACACCCCAGTCTGCCTGCACGGCCAGAGTAGCAAACGTCATAGCGGAGGTAGCCCGAAATGGTGAGGTTTGCTACCACAGCTTTTCTGCTGGGACATCTTCAGTTTTTCACCTCACTTGTCAGTATGTTTTACTTCATTTATGTTTTCATTTGGTAGATTAGACACCTTTCACATCCCTCCTTTTCACTCTTTTTCTTTTGTCGGATTTTGGTTCTCTGCTTTTAAAGACGATCAGGGAAGTTGTTGGCTGCGGGGATTTTTGTGGCTCTTCCATGCTGTTTAATTTTACAATAGTATCATTTATTGGGCTGAAGTAACATGCCACTGGTTTGATGAAATGCACATAGGGAAAAAAAAAAGGTGAAAAAGATGTGCATCTTTTGTGTATCTAGTTACATGTAGTGCACATAGTTACAACAGTAGTAAAAATACATATATACATAGTCATGTAATGTAGGAAAATAATTTAAAACTATTTAAATGTGTTTTTTTGAGGTTTTTAATTACCTTAAAGATCACCCTGCACAATCTGAGATGAAAAATTACCTCTTCTATGAGGTATTACTGCCAGACCCTGTGATGAGTGTATGTGTGGATAGTCAGAAACCAAGTAACAAGAAAAGAAGATAAACATGGTTAGTTTCAGAATTGTTTAGATAAATATCCAGTGGAAGATGTAAACAGAAATGTTTCAGAACAGTAGGGATTCCTGCAACCACATCACATGCTTTTCTGTACTTAATACATTCGTAAGTATATGTAGAGTGTTACAGTCAACTGTGAATCTCACAATTAGTCCTTTTTGCTCCTACTTCAGAAGAGGGAAATTAAGAATAAAACCAACATTCACAATAATTTAATTGCTTACTGTGCATTGTTTCCCACAAGGTTCTCTTAGAGCATTTTAGCCAGTATCTTTCAAATCTGAATTACTACTTGAAATCTCAGACTAGTCTCTAATATATGCTTTTCCCTGCCAGCTTTAAATTGCTGTTATGAGTGTGCTCTTTAGAGGAGCTGGCATTTTACCTGCTTCATCATACCAAATAGCTTTTGTCTTTTTCTTCAACTTATTAGTAGGTGTAACTGAGACCTCTGGCAGCCAGGGTTCAAGTGGATGTATTCAGAAATTATTTAAGGTGCTTTCAAGACTGAGATGAGCTGGGTGTTTCTCTTTGAATTCTAACTAAGCAGGATAGCAGGAACACCTCATTTGAATTCTGTTGTTTTCTTTGTTTTCTTGCATAAGAATACAGGTGTTCCCTGCTTATATTGCACCTTCTTCCAACAAGCTTCAGGGCAGTGACAAGTGTGTGTTATCAACATCCTACAGACAGCAGGCATTAAACCCAGGCAACTGAAGTGATTTCCCTATGGTCATGCCATGCAGCACTGGCAGAGCTGGAGTAGTGCCTCTGACTCTGGGCTTTACTGATAAAAAAGCATCTTTTTCTTCCCAACTTCTTCCTTTCCTATTCCTCACCTGATCCTACACACACACATCTGGTCACACCAAATCCTTCAGTCACTCTTGTCTTTCCAGCTACAGTCATTTCCCTTTCAGCTGGGAGCTACTGAAGGCTCAGAAGCAGTTGCTATGTGGGGATTCTATCCCACCTTTTAAACCTCTTCCAAGGTCTTCAGTCTTCTCTTCTTTGACAGGTGTAGGAATGAAAATCCCACCTTCACCATCTGTAATGCTACAACACAACTCCATTTCTCTTCCCCAAAATTGTCCTCCTTTGCTTTATGTTGCTCTGTCCTCTGCTTCTCCTCCTGACTTACACAACACTGTTTCCTTCAAAGGCTCTGGGTTTTTTTTGCCTGCTGTGTTAGTGGAAACCTAGAAGACTCTGTTCTTGATCATTATCACCTGCACTTACCACATTTTCATTGCTGGCTTACATGGTCTATTTTGCTATCTATATAGAGCACCATTTCTTCTACTTCTTGCCTTTACATACCCTTAATAAATACAACTTCTCAGCATATTGCCTAATTATTTTGCTGCTGAAGAGGAGACTGAAAGCTTCTGCTCACTCCACATGGAGGGAAGGTGGAGGGTTTCTTAGCCCTATCCACCACATGAGCAAGAATCTAAGCATACAACAGAACAGACTGAGAACTCTCAGTCTCTCAGGAGAGAAGCAGTTCCATTTCCTGTCACAGACTAGGACAGGAAAAAAAAACTGACAAAAAATTGACTTTCATGCTGTAGAGACTATGGTAAATTAGTGGGTGTAAGAAAGTGATGCAAGGATAAGCTGAGGAACAGAGAAGAGTTTTTTTATAGGCAATTAAGAGAGGAAGAGGCTGAGGGGACAGAGAAGACAGAGGGAGGAACAGAACACATTTAGCAAATAAACATTGAGATCAAGATTAAAGGAGGTGATACAGTAATAGACAAAAAGCTACAAGAGCACAGGAAGACCAGTTTTCAAGAACAAATATATCTGATCCTTGATCACAAGATGTTATAGCTATAGGAACATCCAAGAACATTGTCATAGGTGCAACAGAGATTAAATAAGAAGTATTTGTACTGCAAGCATTGCATGAAATCTTTCAGTTATTGACATTATTTGCCTATCCCATGGCTCATCTCTGAGGGGTTCTCTGGAGCAAACCCTGGTGTATCAGGTGTGTGCTTGTGCAGTGGGCAGCACAGTGCCTGACTGCAGCCCTTAGCTCTCTGCCATCAGCATCATCCTCTGGCACTTGCACAGATGGGAAATGCTTTGGTTCTCTGCCTGGGGGGAATAGCAGGGAGGAAGGACCAAGGCAGAGAGCTTCCCAGGGGATGGGTCCTCTAGCTTCTCTCCAGGGGTGGGCATCAGTTAGACTGTGGAAAGGTACAGGCCTGTGGGCTCATGATTTTCTTGTCTTTCTTACTCTTTCTTTTTGTTTTCCTTACCTTCCAAATAAAAAGCTTGTTATTTAGCTTTAATTATTTTATTTTCTCATTTGTTAATGGAAATGCTTTTCAGGAGTTCTAGTTAACAGAATAGAGTACAAAAAAATGATGCTCATTTTGGAGTATGAATGCTCCAAACTGTAAGTTTAAAGTAATCTTTTGTGTTATTTATTGATTTTAATTTCTGTTGAATTTGTTGGTGTGGAGAAAAAGGTTGTGAATTCACTGTTGTTTCCAGCACTGCATTATGATGCTAAAAACATGCTCAGACTGAGGTATATTCAATTAGTTTCTGTGGAAGTCAACTAAATACTCTTAATTCCTTCTAGATTACCAAATGCTAAAAAGAACACAAGCCAAAATCCTGACTTGGGTTCATTCTCTGGGAAGCTGCAGGAGAATTTTCCTTGTTGTGGATGTGATGCTGACTCTGACAAGAGTTCCAGGGTGACCGGAGTGGGTGCCACTGGGCACGGGTGAGTTGTGCTAACAGGCTGTGCCTTCTTTGCAGAGTTCATGAGGAACCCCTGTGTGGATGCTGGGCTGGTCCCTCCCCTGGTGCAGCTCCTGAACTGCAAAGACCAGGAGGTGCTGCTGCAGACAGGCCGAGCTCTGGGCAACATCTGCTACGACAGCCGTGAGTGTTGTGGGGCCGGAGCCTGGAGCTGCTCTGCAGGGAGGGAGGGGATGTGGGGGGCTCTGCACCTTTCCTCATTTCCCCCTGCATTGCTTTTTATTTACCACCTGTATTGTCTGGGCCAGCTGAGTGTCACGCTGGGACTGGGCTTTTGTGACAGAAAAAGGAAAATCTGTTTTGCTATTGGGATACAACTGACTATTAGAAAATATTTGTGAGCGTGGGTTCATTGTTTTGTTTTCAGTAGAATTCACTAGGTTTTTAAAGAGCAGGTGTGACACACACAGAGGCCTCAAGAGTTAAATTTTCCCTCAAACAGAATGAACATCTCACAGGGGAACAAATAAGAGTTAGAAAATAACATTGATATTCTATCAGTCTCAAAAGCTGTGCAGATCTATGTATGTGGCTGAAATGATGCCTGAGCTCAGGCACTGGAGTCAGTGCTGGTTCTCACATGGCCAAGCAATTGCTCCATTTTATATTTTTATATATATTTGTATTTTTTTGTATTACTATACCATTTATGGGGGGCAGGGGTGGTGAGGTTTCTAGCTTTTCATGGGAACAATACATTTTGCACTGCTAAGGAGCTGAGTTCTTAAATGCTAATGTGACTCCATCTGCTGATGATGTGCATGGATATGTCATCTGCAAAACCAAACCAGTGAAAATGCATCCTCATCATCCCTCACTTGAAATATTTTGATAAAAGCCAATGCACAGTAAATAAGGTCCAGAAGCAGGGACATCAGAACATCTTCCTATGCATATGAAGGAATTAGAAGCCTATGGATGTCTGCAGATGGGAAGTAAGATGAAATTGTAAAAGCATTTTGTTATTTTGAGGTTTAGTGCCTTATTCCATAAGGCAAGACATTTTCTTTGTACTGTGTGTCGCATTTACTATTTATTTTTTTTAATATTGTTTTCAATTACCTTGCCTTTGACCTTAATCAGATTTTCCTGGCCAGCATTTCCATTTATGGACAACTACTGCTTGAGGATGTTAATGTACAAATCTTTCATTTAGGATTTTCTTTAAGGTGACCAATCAACTGAACATCTGAATGGAACCTTCAGCTAGAAGCTCTTGAACTTTCTGTAACTATTTATTGACTCTAATTTATTTCAGGGTCTTAAGTGCTATAAAGCTCACTCCCAGGTGGCACTGCTTTATTGTATACAAGTAAAATCTACATAATCATTCATGTCATTGTTGTTCAGCCCACATTTTTTTCATGAAATACAGTAATGACACCAAAAAAAAAAGGTTTTATGTTATCAGGTCTTGTAGACTGGTGCAGGATTTAGCCAGCACAGCAAAGCCATGTGGTGCCCTTCAGTGGAGCTACAGCTGGCATTGCTAAAAGCTACAGGAGGACTGAGCTTCTCTATGCTGTACTGTGCTCCCCTGGGAGACAGACACTTCCCTGTGTATTTAAATAAGATTAATTAATTCAAGTGTAATGAAATGTCACAAAAGTCAAGATTAGCATCTAGGATTTGAGTGGAAGAAGATACTTACTGTGCTTGTTTATCACAGTCACCCTAACTTTATTTTGTATGTTACCTTTATGTGTAATGACCATGTAGTTATGTAGCCTATCCTAAATTCTTATTTGGGACAAAGAATTTCAATATGCTTATCACTATAAAATTGAATATACCTTCATTTATGACAGTTATTTTCCAAAAAGCTTTATAGAATATAACAAAGACAAGGTGAGGAGGCCAGTAATGCTTTTTCTTTTCAAGTGAGACAAAAGCAGTTCCTACCTTTCTGGTAATTGGGACTCACACAGGAACTTGAAATACCTCAGGAACTGTATTTCCCATATACATGAGCATTTCTTCACTTCTACAGCCCATGGAATTGTAGCATGCAATAATGAGGAAGGTCTTCAAGTCCTAAATCAATTTTAGGCTGAAAATTAAGAGATACAACATGATGATAAAATACAGAGAATTAAATTCATTTCCTAAACAGTTAAAAATAGGCCAAATTTATCTCCAGCAGCCCTGAGAGCATCCTTTTTAAAGTATTTATGTTGTCAAGACATCTGCTTTCTGTGAGTATCTGAACATGCAGAATACAGGCAAGCATAATTGCAAAGCAGAGAAATAAGCCTTGTTAGTGCTGATGAGGCTTCTAGTCTCCCAGCATTTGTCTTGTCTGCAGAGGTGAAAGAAACAATTGAGGTGCCCACAAGGATTTGAAGTCCAAAGCAATGAATTTAATCAGAGTATGCAGTGTTCAGTGCTGTCCTACACTTGCAGGACAGATTACTGCCTGTTCCTGTGCAGCCTGCACTGTTCTACATGCCTTTCCCAGGGAATGCCTCAGCCCTCAGGATCTTCTCAAGGCAGCAAGTGCAAAGCAAGGAAACAACTCATTCTGTGCAGGCTCTCCTCTGACAGCTGCTTATCTCCCTTACTCTGCAGAGATTTGGAGGATGCTTTTCTCATTTCCCAGGCTGTACATTTCTCTGTTATCTGCCCAGTCTCACTGATGGCAAGAATCCTTGCTGAATTTCAGCAGTGTGGCCTTTCACCTACACCCAGATCTCTCTTGATCCCAGCCTTAACACCAGACCATGAGCATTATTCCACTTCTAGCTAAAAAGATCTCCCACAGGCTATAAATTCTGAGAAAAAGAGGCAGCTACTCAATTGTACAGCTACATACATCTCAGGAAATTAGGTTAATTTCAGGATCTAAAGCAAAAACCCAGATGCTTACACACTAAACATACTGAACAGAAGTCCAGTTTTCTTCCCCAAATGGCATAACCTTTTCCAGTAGCATATGGAAAAGCAGCAGAATGCTAGAACACAACTGGTGTTGATAATCACACTCCTGGCTAATCATTTTGATGAAGGTCACCCTGATTCATGCAGCCAGGCAGCATCTTACCACAGTCTTGCACTCTTCCCTCTACTAGATCCTGCCACATGCAAATGCCACCTACTAAAAGCTGTTTCCCAAGCAGTTGAGACCAGAGGCTTTCACTTGGTGCCTAAAAAATCATAGCTTGGAGCATTGGGATATTTTTTTCTAAGCCTCTCCAGCACAATTATTGCATCAGCTAGAAACCCAGTGTACCATACACATGCCAACATGTACTTTCACAGTAATATTTAGTACTTAGTAGCAATTAATCATGAATGTTCTTAGGAAGCTGTTGAACAGTATTATATGAATTTAGTTATTTTATAGCTAGCCTAAATGGAAGCAGAATGGTGAGGAAAGAGAGATTAAAAAGATGATACCAAAACCATGATTTTTTGTCTTCTCAAGCTATTACTCATTTTTAAATCCATATTTTAAATACTAACTCTACTGAAACAACTGGCAAAATTCTCATGTCTTAAGCCAAAACAAAAATGAGCAGGATAAATAGATCAGAATTCTCTCAGTACAGGTAAAAAAAATAATCTAAGAAAGCAGATATTTTTCTTATTCCTCACTTTGTCCCCCTCCAGCATTCCATGCACAGTCTGTAAGGTTTGTGTATTGCTTATATTCTAAGAGACACATCTACTTAATTTATCAATTAAGTAGAAGCACCTAAATTATTCTACTTTATATAGAAAAGTAGGCATTATGTGACTAGAAATATCAACTGTCACTAAATCAGCAATGGTAGAAAACAAATTGAAAGGAAAACAGAGGAAAGAATCTGTTAGCACTTTCCTAAGCATTAGTTATGCAAAATTGGGAAGTGTTTTGGTTTATTTGAAGCTTGCAGAATCATTCTTCTGTTATCTTTGATTACAGCCTATTTCATCATGGCTTCTTCAGAACAGAGAATATCATTTTGCAAGTGGTTTGGGGCAAGGGTAGCACTGACCCCAAACCCAAGACTCACCCCATCTTCTCCTAGATCCAGGGCCACTTGTTTCTTTCTCACTTCTCTGACTAATTTTCTTTCTCTCCAGGGCCTAGTAGGATCTGCAGATGCTTTATGGAGGGTTCTTTTGGTTTCACAGCATCACAAGAGGGGTTGGAAGGGACCTCTGGAGATCACCTAGTTCAGTCCCTCTGTTAAAGCAGCTTCCCCAAGAGCAGGTTGCCCAGAATCACATCCAGAGAAGGAGATTCCACCACCTCTCTGGGCAGCCTGTGCCAGGCTCTGGCACCCTCAAAGTAAAGGATTTTTCTCCTTATGTTCAGCCAGGACTCCCTTTGTTCACACCCTTGTTTTTGGGCAGTTTGACACTGCACTCAAGGAGTAAAAATTCTAAATGAATTGCAGTGTGCAGGTTTATTCTGTTAATAACAGGAGGTGATAGAAATGTCTATTTACCAGTGTAGAAAAACTGCCTGATGTTCTACTGTATAATTGGATCCCATGATTTATTCCATGCTGTATGAAATAAGAAGCATAGTCTGGCTCCAGTTCTGACTTATGCTTTCATAAACCTAGAGTAATTTGTTAACTAGAATGACTAAGGAGCAGCTACAAGATCAACTAAGGATGTGCTGTAAGCACACTGCACGTGAGGAGGACAAACCCCAGAGCACTGGGGCATGAGCTTGAGAAATAATTCATTGTCTCTATCAGGTTTATGCTTTACATGGTTTTCACACATTAAGCTGTTGCTTTAATTCTTTTTGTCTTGCTGCCCTTTTACAACTTAGTGGTTTCTTTTAGGATTTAGGAAACTGGAGAAGAACACTCAAGGGAAAATTTATGCAAGAACATCTGGGGGAAAGAAAATTACAACTACTCTAAGTGCTGTATTTTAAAAACCTTAAACCCCTACCAGTCCTGTGCACAAAAAATCATTGGGCCCTTGATGTGGGGGCATCCACTGTGGCCCAAACAGCTGGGCCACGGGGAAATTGGACTGTTCACAGGAGGAATGAGAACAGCCCCAGTAATTTAATAACCCATCATGAAACCCCATTTTTGCACAAAACTCTGAGCAGCTCAGGATGGAAAAAAAAAAAAAGAGATTGTACTAACTCTTCAGAGCTGGTTGCATTGCATTGGGCTAAAGAACATTGTGGAAGCAATAACACATTCTGGAATAAATCTTCCTCTATGTTCTGTAGGAAAAAAATAAATCTTGGGTTGTTTAAACATCTTTAAACACTATTACCTTGTAGTGAAGAAAAAAAGCTATACAATAGGATTGCCCTTTCTGAGCTGTAGTGAAGCATTTTCAAGCATAAATGTGAATGCACTCATTAAACTGTTCAATCACTGGTCTCTTAGGAATAGCAAATGTTTATTTTAAAAGGTCACAGGAAAAAATTTCAACACAGCTTCTGGGAGGCTGGAAGCACATTAAGTGTGGGAGTTCATAGAGCTGCTGAACTGCAAAGTAATGGCTGGGTTGAGAACAAGGCACAGCAACATGCTGTGGTCTTGTTTTGACTGTAAATGACTTGGAGTTTGGTGAGTGTTCTTGTGCAAAAGCAGTTTCTCAGGGAGGGAGAGGTGAGTGGAGCATTCTGAGTCAGAAACAGCCTTGTTGCTTGGGGATGCAACAGGGTGGCAGCCTGAGCTTGGAGTGGGTAGCCAGGACCTTCAGAATTTTCCTCCTACATCTGCTCCAGGATTCTTTGTGTCCCTGCACTAAGGAGCTGAGTTAATCCCCTTGGGCACAAGGCAGCACTGGGGGATGCCAACCACAGCACCAGCCCAGGACTGTTCTGCACCCAGCTGCCCAGGGCAGAGCAGCAGCTCTGCAGGGTGAGCTCTAGCCTGGATGAAGAGACCAGTTTGTGACTGGGAACTAGCACCTCAACCTGCTTTGTCCTTTCTATTCCCCTCTTGACTTTTTTTCTTTTTAAGTAACCTAAGCACTTTTATTTTCTGTACTTCAATGTCTTGATCTGTATAACTGCATGAGTAACTGACCTGGTCTGCAAGGACATATGGACTAGGCTTTGGAAAGTGCCCAGACCCTCCCTCTGGCAAAACCCAGTGCATCTTCAGAACATTATTTATCAGCTCCAGCCTTTCTGCCTCAGACACTTGAGAACAAAGGTATCAGTGCCAGGTTTTAATCCCTTTTGTTGTAGGTGTTTTCACTTGCTCAGCTCTGTTGCACTAAAGCTGGCCCTCGAGCATCTCTCCAGTGGAAGTTGACAACACTGGAGGACTTGACTTCACTCTGTTTAAAAGCTTCATTTTGTGTGCTTACTGTTATGTTGGGGACTCTTTGGTGGGTTTTGGTTTATTTTAATGCAACTCTTTGTTTTACAGATGAGGGCAGGAACGCAGTTGACCATGCAGGTGGTGCACATATTGTAGTAGACCATATAAGGGCACTGTGCAGTAAAACAGATCCAGCCAGTGAGAAGCTCTTGACTGTCTTTTGTGGCATGCTGATGAACTATAGCAATGAGAATGGTAAACAACACTGAAAATTTGCTTTATGTCTACCAGGAGAACAACCCTATGAGAAAGAAAAAGTCAACTATAGGTTTAATGGTGGTACTGACACTAAAGCTACTCTGAAAAGATCAAGCACCTCAAGTTTCATAGATATTTTCCTGTTTCAATAGAAGTGGGTCCCCCCAAATACTAGGTATCTTCCATCTAGCTCACCATATAAAGCCTTAACAGCAACATCTAGAATGTATACCTTTGTCTAAAAGTAAGACATGGAGAAGTATCATACACCTCAGAAAGAAGCAGATTTAAACAGAGGGCTACATTAAGTCCTGTCTGTCATTTAGTATCAAACACCACCACAAAAATCAGACTTGCCCATAAGACTAATTTGCTGCAGGAATGCAGTGTTGTCTTATTGATGGTTTGGGGGTATGGAATAATTTTTCTCCTTGTGAAATGTATATGAAACCACATGTTACTTCTAACATGAATGGGGAATGATTTATGTGTATATTCTACACTGTTCTGTGTCTACAAGTTGTAAGTTTATGTTTGTTAAACCATTAAATGGAGCTGTTTAGAGGCTGAAACAAAACCACCAGATAGTATCTTTCATGAGGAATCCTTGACCACTGAGGGTAAGAAAAGTGTTCCACACTAGTTGCACAAGTGTACTGATATTTTAGTACCTAGTTTGCTTCTGCACTCAGACGTGGTGATATTGCCAGAGCACATTTTACAGTGTTCACACGTTTCCAAGTTGTTCAAAATGTGAATCTCTAAGAAAATTGGGATAGATGAGGAGAGCTAAATAGAGGCTGTTCTCCTGACTTGTCATGGCACAGATTGCAAATGTAGTTAGCTAATCACATTGTTGCTTCAGTCGTGCCCATCTCCTGAACTGTAGTGCTTTATTTTAGGAAGAAATAGCTTCTTCAGTAGCTGCTCACCCTCTCCTTAAAGTCATCCCTTGCTCTAACTCACTTTGCAAACCTGTGTCCCCAAAACTCTTCTACTTTTCAGGATGGTCCATAGGCTTAACTTTTTTTTTTGGTTGATTTTAACCTTTCCTGTGTAAATTTTTAATCTGCTTTATCATCTCTCCTAGCAAAGATTCCTTCTGTGTTTTCTGTGCCATCTCCCAGGAGCTCTCAGCTCTTGGTGTTACTCATCCACCTCTAAATATCACTGTTGCATATGTCTCATCTCTTTCTCTTGTTCTTACATTCTTTTTTTCATTCTCTTCCAAGTATTACCTAAGAATACTTGTTTACAGTACTTCTTCCTTCTCCAAACAGCATCTTTCTAGTTCCTTTATTTCATACAGATTTCAGGAACTGTTTTGCTTGATGTCTGCACAAGTGTCACATTTTACTACATTTCACAGTGTTAACTCCATTATTTGCTTTGTTTGTTAAAATATTTGGAGGAAATAGATTCTCTCACCTGTAAAATGAATCCAGGGGATTCTGGTAGGAAGACTCATGAGCATCCAGTACATTTGGTAGCTCCAGGCAGATGGGTCCACAGGTGCTGTGTGGATATTCTGGATCAGTTTTGCTTCAGTGCCCAGGCTCCCAGCAGATCTGCCCTTGGAAAACTCCTGATGAGATAAATATCCCAAACAAGCAGCTTCTGAACAGCTTAATGGTTAAAACATTGAATAAATGACTTATTCTATCTAGTAAGATGGCTTATTCTGATGCAATTAATAAAGCAGCTGTGTAGTTCAGTAACAGCTAGGAGGATTCACTAGCTTCTCTGCTCAGTGAAAGCTTTCATCTCACACTAACCAACCAACTGGAACAATATTCAGGGGAGCCACTGAAGCAATGTCAGAAGGAGAATTGCCAGCCCCTGGGAAATCCCTGCACATCCCTGTCCTAGAGCCACATCTGGGGGTCACCAGACCCTCACTCACCTTACACCACGTGCCTGGTGGGTCTCCAGGACCTGTTGGTAGGGACCCAGCTGCTGTTTGGCCCAGCCCCCAGGCAAATGCTGTAAGGCCTGTGTCCTGTAGTTCCACTGTGCACATGCCCACAGGGACCACTGCAAGTTTGCAGGTCAGCAGCCAGTGCCAGGTAACCATATCAGGTGGATAACATCCTGAGCTCTTCCCTGACCTGTTGACTGTCTCAACTCAGGTTGCCCTGACAGGTAATTGTGCTCCCAGATGAGCAGATAGTTTTCAGGATGTACTTTCAGAGGCTTGATCCCATGTCACCTACAGAGAAGGTGAGCACTGCAATGGTTCTGCTGAAGGTTGAGGAGTGTGGGATTGCAGCCCAGAGTCACAGATTGCTTTGTCTGTAGTTATGGAAACAAATCAGACAAGAATACAAGGAAAAATATTAGAAATGTGAAAGTGTTTCAGTCTTTGAAACAACACTTCTAGCTTCTCTGGTTTCTGTAATTTTCCTGCTTAGCTTGCTGTGTTACAGAATTACAGGTGGGCACTTTGAAGTTTTCTTTACTGCTTTTAATGACTCATGCTCTTTTAAGTTTCACTAGCTATGTTTAGTTCTTGGTTGCATCTAATTATCTGTGAACACCCTAATGTTTTCTAATCCTTTGCATTTTATGAGCAAAGAATATAAAATTGTTTCATTTGGTTCTAAACAGCTCATCCTTCCTAGTCAAGTAATTGCCCTCTTTTTTTCCAATAGCTACTGTATTTTTAATAGCTCTCAACTACCTTATTTTTTGAACATGAGAGACTCATTCTTGTGCTTAAGTTTTAGAATTGGTCCAGGAAGTTATCACACATGAATTTTATGAAAGTGGCAAGTAAGGAGCAGTAATATTTTCCTAAACAGGGCAAATTAGTGGAGCATTCCTGTGTCTTGTCCTGATCCTGGACACTCAGCTTGTAATTGTAACTCCATTCATAACTCTGTTGTCTGAGCTTTAAAGCTAAGAGTCCCTTCACAAGTTCCTTGTGCCATCTACTTGTGTTCAAGAATTATTTTTGCCTGCTGTCTCCCAGTTCTTCCTTCACCTCCTCGGTATAATTTCATTTGTCTTTACAATATTAACAGAACAAACTCACCTTTGGCATCTCCTGCAGTTCTTTTTTCATTGTCAAGCCACACAGACTTTACTCAGGGTACAGAGCTCCCCTGCTCCCTGTTTGGGTACCTTGCAGTGGGCTCAGGAGGTTGTAGTGCTTCTCCCATTCTGAATGAAGACTGTTACCAGTAGATACAGTCTCTGTGAAGCTATGCATCTGCTGAAGAGCAAGAGGCAAAGCAGACTTGGATAAAGAGGGAAAAACTAGTAACTACTCTAATAAAACTAATAATCATATGCAAACACGTAAAAGTGTTAGGGACATGAGTTGTTACTCTGCAAATCTCATAATCCTGTGAGCTAGGACTATTTACAAGTTAATGGGATCAGTCTATAAAGTAGCTAATTGTCTTTTGAGATTTATAAAACAAACCACGAAAGCATTTTTAAAGGAATGCAGAAATGATGGAAGAACTAGGGCAATTGGCTTATTAGGTAGTCAAATTGGAGATCAGAATTCATCTGGATGCAGTGTGCATGTGTGGAAGTATACATATATTGATATATGGGTGTATGTGTGCAGAAAAAAAAATCATGTTTATAGATGGCTTCCTCATCTCATTTCATATTAAACCTCAGTCTGTCAAGGTTGTCTTTCCTTCAGTGCCTTTGTAAAATGTAACATTCTGATGCTAAATCATACAACTGCCAAGATTTCCTTACTCACAAAGCTCTCAGCGACTGGAATGAATGTTGGGGACTGATTTGCACTCTTCACCATTTGCCAAAGCTGTGTAAATACACAAGAAATGAAAGGGAGATTTATGGAACCATTATTATGGCCTGATGGCAATATTTCAGTAATGCTGCCTTCTAAGACTTACCTTGGCTAATTTTCATGCCTGTCGTGGTTTTTGTTTCATTTACATCACAGCTGAAGATGTCTGGCATGCTTTCAAGATCTAGATAGACTTAAATGCAGAGTAACCTAAAGCATGTAAAAGCATATTAAAAAGGAGGGTTCTTATGATAGTGAAATAATCAATACAAACACTTCTATGATGATTTCAATTAGATGTGGGGATTGCAAGCAGGTTTTCTCTAGTGTCAAAATCATCCCCCCAATTTGTACTCAATTTCCTTTAGCATGATAAATCACAGTTACTGAAGAGAACACAGGATGACCAGTTGTTTTATGAAATTCTGTCCAAAATAATGAACTAGTCTAAATCAGCATTTTCAACTCAAATGCCCCCAGTAAAGTTGTCCATTTGGGATATTCTCCCCAGATCTTACTCTTTGGAGTTTCCATGTGTGTCACCGAAGGACACGGAGCCATTGAGGTTCAAGTTGTAGGTAGGTAATTCTTTGTGCTGGCGCATGTATTGATTGCCTTCTCTCCACCTGTATATGCATCTGTACAGCATCACTGTCAGTGCTTCTCACCTCCAGAGAACACACAGCCATCTTACTACTGCAACCTGTGGCAGCAGTGTCAAATCAGAGAGTTTCTCCTGCAGCTTTAAGCCATCAGTTAGAAGAGGTGTTCAGATTTTCATCCTCCTGCTCACTGTGCATCAGGTTCTGCTGAGGAAGCTGAGAGAGCTGCTGTTCCATCCCCAGACACAACCTTGCCTCATGTTGCTTCCTGGCTCATTCTATTCCTGTGTCTTGTAGGAAGGATGCATGTGTTCCCCTGCTCTGCTAGGGCCCTAGCACTCCCTGCAGTGGAAGGCTGAGATCACAGATGCTGAGTGCCCCAGGCTGCAGCCTTCCTAGCACAGGCAGAGAACTGCTGGCAGTTCCTCCAGCTGAGGCTGAGCCACTCAGATGGTTTGCATTTCTCTCCAAGCCAGTAAGAAGCCTAATACTTTAACTTCTTCTGAACAGCCTTTGCTCTTGTGGTTATGAAGGAGCTGCCCATGGCTGGGGATGGCAGATGTCATGACACCCACAGGCCCCAGGCTTGAGCATACACACAGCTGCTGGCAGCCTTTTGTTTCCAAAGGTGATGCCTCCAGTGTAGCTTTTGTGACTCAAGGGTTTTCCTCTTGCTGGCAGAGGAGAAAGTTTAGCCTTTCAGATAGATCAAGGCATCAGTAGTCACTGCTCAGCAATTCTGTGAATCCCATTCCTGCCACTCTAGACCATTCCTGTGCTCAGGAGCCATATTTCTACTACAGGGAAATGAGGCTGCTGTGAAGTCAGGTCAAATACCTGACTTTTGACCCAGTACAATTGTTGTTTCTTGGTATATTTTCTTTCTCCTTTTTTCCTGCTTGGGAATTCTAGAGGCCCTTTTATCAGTGCTCTCTTGAACAACAATATATCCTTTTATTTGGCTCTTAAGATTCCTGTTTCCTTTCAAAGATGGAAATGTTTTCCCTTTTTCCACTCGTGTTCTCCTCTGCACTTTTGATACAATTTCAGAAAGAGACAGCAGAGACAAAACCCTGCTCAAAATACAGAGCTGATGCTTCTGATGTCAGAACAATACTAAGCCCACGGAGATTAATTGTCTCTTTGTCCATTACAGTTGGATAAAGTGATTTTGGAGTGATTCAAGGCATTGTCTAGCAAGAAAGCAATTTCTTTCCACGTAATTTTCTTTGGCATTTGTGGTCTGTATCTTTGTTCTTCTACTCTCCATGACTACCATTTTTCTGTCAGAAATGTCTGCAGGGGACAATCACAAACCAAGGACAAAACCAGATTATTTACCAGTAACTCGAGTTCTCCTACATGATCATTTCCTCCAGAGAACCATTCCAGCTCCCCCCTCCCTGGTTTTGCTATTCAGAGGCAGTGTTAGTCAGTTTGGGCTGAAGGAGGAGGGTGCAGTGGTGACTCACACCTGCCAGAGGTGAAGTGGCATTCAATGCATGCGCTAGTGCAATTGGTACTTACCTGAAAGTTGACAACTTCAGCAGCTCTCTGGTGTCTGACATGGTGTTCTCCTAAATTTCTCTAAAGGCCATGAATCTGTGGAAAAGGTAACCCCCTCCCCCCACACAAAGGAAATTCAGTTACTGGTAAGTAAGACAGTTTTAGGCAAGATGTCAAGCTGTAAGGATTCCTGCTCATCCCTACTAACCTGTAGCAGCAGTGCCATTTACTCCTCTAGTCCACCTAAGTGAGAATTAGTACAGAAGTATCTTACACTGAATAGAAATTCACTAAATATTCCAGAATCTCTTCAATTTTTATAATACAAGATTTCCTTGGCAGCATCTTGAATGCAATTTTAGAGCACAGATGATACTAAATTCGCTAGACTTAAGATGTAACATGTTTCTGTCTCCCTGAAAATTCTACACCTCTGATTCCACAGACATAAAATCTCCCAAGTTACGTCAGTTGCTCAGAATGAATTCCTTAAAAAAACCCCAACAACTAATTCCCCCGTAGAGCTTGACCCAAAGCTGAATGAAGTAACACAACTCTCTTGAATTCATTGGGCTTTGGATCCTTCTCTTTTTAGTCTCTTCACATTTAAAGTGAATAAAGTGCTTAGAAACAAAGGAGAAAGGACAATGATTAGACAGCATCTGGTGTGTTCATGTCTGCTTCATTCTATTCAACTGTGAAAATGTTTTTCTTCTTTGCTATGTTATAGGGAAAATGTGTAAGAGAAAATATGGTTATAAATAATCCTTTAAACCAGCCATGTTTCTGCCTAACCATCAAAGCATCTTTCTATTTGCAGACATCTAGGAGCAATAACTTTCTTACTTGTAAATACTGTAAGCTTTCATCCTTCGCAAGAAATTATCAGAATGGCTTCTAAGGACTTTTCTTAAACCCTTCCATTTTTTTGTCTTTATTAAACTTTCTTTTTTCTCAAGCTCCTCATAATCTACATTGTGACTTCCTGTGTTTATAAAACTTTTCATGTTGATTTCAGTGCCAGTTTATATTCATTCTAATGTTAATTTTCCAGTTTTGATCTCTTAAGGGCAAGCAGTACATAGGAATGAGCTCTCAGAGAAATATTTCACTGACGTAGTTTTGTTTTATTTCAGTCAGATAGTTTCAGTGAGCTCAGAATCAAAACCAACATGTGTTAGGAACCACAAAATTAGCAGTAGCTGCTTAATTTACTATACCCTATCAGAGGGGAATATTCTGGGAATACATCCCATTGCCAGGGGCAGGCAGAACTGAGTCCATACCTCAAGTCTGGACCAGATCCTAGTGTAAAGAGTAGACATTTCAATGCTGCTTTAGCCTAGAAGTTGTTTTGTGTGAAAAAAATGCTGTTTTTGTTTAAAGGACTATGAGCAGAAATGCTAACTCACTGTTGTGCTTTCTCTCTGTGTAGATACCCTGCAGTCACAGCTTATCAATATGGGTGTTATTCCTACATTAGTGAAATTGTTGGGTATTCATTGCCAAAATGCAGCTCTGACAGAGATGTGCCTTGTTGCATTTGGCAATTTAGCAGAACTTGGTAAGTCCTCAACGTTTATTGATCTCAAATTTGCATCCAGTTTTCATCGTGTGAAATCTTATTCCTTTCCTTTTGGTAAATTTAAAATTTAAAGCCAGCAATTTCTACTCATTGTCTCTCCAATCTGTAGTTTGTTGGGGTTTTTTCCCCTTCCCTAACTGAAATTTATTTGGGTATTTAGTACAACCTTCTGTTTTAGGTTAACGTTCTTCAGTGCAACTAAGCACATTTTAAATCATCTAAACAGCATTTCCTGAGTGCTGCTACTTACTGTGAATTATTTATTAATAACATAAATCATGGATTCTGGTGTAGCTCCATGAAATTATATCGGGATTAAATTTGGCTTGTGGAAATTGCTGAATGAAACTCAGACAGGCACAGTTCATAAATCTGCCTATACAACATTCTCTTAGCTGTAGAGTTTTAACATGTCCTCCTCTAAATATTTGCATGGCTAAATCATGAATACTACTGAGATGTAAATATTATTTTTAGAAAGTTTCATTACAGCTTCATTTAAATTGAAGTTTGTGGTCCTGCTTTCATCCAGTGTCTTTGCAAGTGGTTAAGTTTTCACTGGAATTCCACCAAGTGTAAACCAACAGGTTCTTAGGGTCCATGTTGTACATTGCTGTTCTGCTTCAGCTAACTTACCCTGTGAAATTTCACTCTTAGGAGGTTTTTTTGCACCATAAGGGTATTCATTGTAATAAATGATATTTTCACTGAGAACTGAGTTGAGTAGTAAGAACCACAGGGAGGAAGCTCAACAGCTGCCTCTTCCCTGTTCCCATACTCTGAAAAGATGCTTCTTCTTTAGGACTGTCACAAAATTAATTTACCTGACAATACCTTCATCTCCCTTAAGCAACAGCTTAGTCAATCACATCGTAACAGGAAAGGCTGATTTTTGCCATGCAGTTTCAGAGACTTTTCTTGTGCGGTTGTCATTTCTCATCACTTGAGACAACTGCATTGCACAGACCCCTCGAGAAGCCTTACATGAAACTATTCTGTGGTAAAGCAGGGCAAAGACCCAGCAAAGAGAGGCATGGTTCTGCTTTTACAAATACTGGAAAGGGCAAAGATCTACTTAGAATGTGCTATGCAGTTGTGCATATTGAGAGAGAAAACACTGGGCTAGCACAGAAGGATCTAGGTCTGCAGCTCCTGCCTTTCCCCAGGCCTTGCAGTCAATTCCTCATTCAAGTGGTTGCTGTAGCAAAGGTGCTGGAAGGATTTCTAACCACAGATGGCCCTCAGGAGGTGGCAACTGGAGAATGCAGAACACCAGCCCTACCACCTGCATCCCTGAAACACTGCCAGTGAGGAGGGATAAGGCACAGCAATGGCAGAAGAGATGCTTTTGGTGCACCTCCAGCTGAAGGCCTGTTCTCTGCTGGCTGACCTGGCAGCAAAGCAGCCCCCAGGAAAGCTGCTGTCTGGGCAGTGTGAGATGGCCCTGCAAGCTCCACACACAGATTTCAAAGGGAAAGGCTGCATTGTGAAGCCATGTCAATAGTAACACATCCAGTCCAACCCTGCATCTCTCCTGCAGAAAGGCAATCTATCATCTGCTCCTCTTCCTGCTAAGCTGAGGGGAGTCAAAGGCTTAATATTTTTATAATGTTACTGTTTCTATAGCTACCTTTACATTCTGCTGGGCAGAAACAGCCTCAACAGCCTTGATCTTGTATTTATATATTTTTAACAGCCTTAATCATAATTCAGGTCAGTCCATTTATCTTAAAGTGTTAAACAATTTTCTTTCCATTTAGTGACAAGCATGAGTCTATTGTTGTTGTCTGTGAAGAGCACCATTAGTCATCTTACTGATTAAACCTGGAAATAAAGAGAAAAAAAAAAATAGTCCTACCTTTGGATGTAGGTTGTTTACTTGATTCTGAATTTTTCCTTTTGCTTCCCAGAGTCCAGTAAAGAGCAGTTTGCTTACACAAACATCGCCGAAGAACTCGTGAAGCTGTTCAAGAAGCAAATAGAGCATGACAAAAAAGAGATGATTTTTGAAGTTTTGGCTCCCCTGGCAGAAAATGGTGAGAATTTGATATTTTTTTTCTCCTTATGCTATTTTGTATTCATCCCCTTCTATATTTTTTTTGTATACCTGTGTCTTTTTCAGGGACTAAATGCCGAGTCACTGGCTGCCTGCTTCAGGAGCTGCCAGGGCTGATCCTTGGGATGATAGTTTCATATAAAGTGAATAGATCTTAATTGTTTGAGCACGTGACAGGAGCCAACAACTGGCTGATTCCAATTCTGATTCATTCTGTATACAATGATCTTATATAATGCTTAATTTTGCTTAGACTGTGTTTTATAGGAAAAAAAGAGTCATCTAAATGAAGCATTTGCAGAGTCTAGCTGTTGATGGTTAAGGGTTTGGTTTGTTTTGCTGTTTAAGCACACTAGGAACATACATTTCCAATCACAGAACATCTGCAACCTGGTATTCTGTAACTAAGGGAACTCTCTAGTTCTTAAAGTACCTCAGTGCAAAAGTGCCTATTTAAAAAAAATCCCAACTGGATATTTTGCATTTCCTAACAAAGTTCAGGAGAAGGTCAGCAGCTCTTAGAGGAACAATGAATTTTACTCAGGCAAACAGCCCTGTGACAACAGGAAATTAAGAGTCAGACACATACTTCACAAGAGGTAGAAAATTCTCCTTACCCAGCTGTTGTTTGTGAACTATATGAAGAAAATATTTCCAAAGCTGTGGCCTGTAGAAGTTTTGCATCCTGGGTTAAACTCCTTTTTGTCAAACACCATTCCATGCAGAGAGGTAAGAGAAGTCTGTTAGTTTGCACATTTCTGCAGAGGTTTGTACTGGGCTTTCTAAAATCAGCATGCAAAACCTGCCAGAATCACTTTCACATAACAAAAAGACATAACACAGCATCAGACAACCATTCCCACTGAACAGAAAGGGAGTTTATGTATTTAAAGGAGATTCCCAGCTCCAAGTTCACAGGGAAAAATCTGTTAAAGATTGTGTTGTAGAAACAGAGAAGAAATACTGCTCCCAAGTCCTGTGTTACCACCTGAAATAACACATTTATCACCTTCTCTGTTGAGCCTTGGTGCCAGTGGCTAAGAAATGAGTTTGCCTCATCAGTTTCCAGTTTTTTTTCAATCACAACAAATTTCTCCCCCAAGCCAGCCTTTCATATTTGGCTTTTCGCTCAGCTAAAAGAAAAGGGCAAAAAAAAGTTGCAGTTTTATCTACACAAGCTGTGGTGAAACCACTGACATCACTGCTTCTTTTCCCAGTCTGTCCTGTGTGTGTGTACAGTCGAGGTATTTAAATCATGCTTGTGACTCCTGTTCCCTGTGCTGTTCTTCAGATGTCATTAAACTGCAGCTGGTTGAAGCAGGGTTGGTGGAGTGCTTGCTTGAGATCGTCCAGAAGACTGTGGACAGTGACAAAGAAGATGATATTGCAGAGCTTAAAACAGCTTCTGATCTTATGGTTTTATTATTGCTTGGAGGTAAGTACAGTGCCTTCTGCAGAGCAACAAGAGAAACTCGTAATGCCACTTGGCTGCTAAATTTCACCACTTACTAATTGTCTAAATAACCTGCTACCTGCCAGTTAACAATGAATGGGTCAAATTGTGTGTTGCATCCCATTGGATGGCTGGATTAATTAATAATAATTCACACATATGAAAAGAAGAATTTTCTCTAACACGCTCTTCTCTGGCTTGCTGACTGTCTGTGCTTTTTGCCCCAGATGAATCCATGCAAAAGTTATTTGAAGGAGGAAGAGGCAGCGTGTTCCAAAGAGTACTTTCATGGATTCCTTCCAATAGCCATCAGCTACAGCTTGCAGGAGCATTGGCTATTGCAAATTTTGCCAGAAATGGTAAGAACAGAGCACAATGGCTTGTGTATAGTTATCTTTGCCCTTCTATCCTGCTCTTTCTTGTACCACCACAAACAAAACGGGCACGTCGTGGTGAAGCTGGTATCCAGATACACAGCAGCGGCTGTAGTTTGATACTTTATGATCCTGAAAAGTGTTAATTCTACTTAAAAAAACCAATTTCATATTTCTGGGGAGGTCCAGGAGATTTCTGCCTTCTTCAGTCCCTCTTGTATCACTGCAACTCCCATTGACAACAGCAGTTAAATCTCAACAACTCCATCTAGACAGCAGCGAGGAAATAACCCTTCTCCTCCTAAAACCCTCCTGTAAAACTGAGTAATAATCTCCCATTCACAAGTGACTTCTCTCACAGATGGGAACTGCATCCATATGGTGGATAATGGCATAGTTCAAAAGCTGATGGAGCTGCTAGACAGACACGTGGAGGATGGGAACGTAACGGTGCAGCACGCCGCGCTGAGCGCGCTCAGGAACCTCGCTATTCCCGGTGAGCCTCCTGCCACTGCTCCCTGCCCACAGGTGACATTCTCCTGTCCCACTGGGGACTGAGGGGGGAGACCTGACTGACAGCCCCAGGGCAGCTCAGACTGCTGCTTTGCATTCACACCCATCAGCATCTTCATGGCTTTTGCACAGCGTTTGTGACAAGCGGCTCTGAATACATCACAGGCCTGTTGGCTGTCCTTTGCCACTCTGATCCATTGTTATCCCCCACCAAGGAATGGGAACACTGCCTTTGGTTCTGCTTTGTTGCTCTTGGGATCTCTCTCCCTGCTGAAGGTCCCTGCCAGAGAGCAGTTTCCACTTTGTTGAAACACTGCAACTTCCTAGGCTTTGACAATTCCCAGATCAGAGCTGGAGCCAGGCTGTTGGCATGGCCAGCCTACTGCAATCAGTTACTGTTTGTAGGCAATGAACTGAATGCTAATTTTGTCATTTTCAACAACTTAATTTGTGTGAGTTTTGATGACCCAAGCAGAAAAGGCAGAGAACATGCATATAAAAACAAAGCAAGTCTGTAATAGTTGTGATTTCTTGTACCAAGGCAAAAAGAAGCCATCCATCCAAGCTTATTTTCCTATTTTAGACTGGACAAACAGTAGCATCCTAAAGCCAATCTCACATACCTGGCTAAAGCCCCCCAGTTTTAGGGGTGTGCCATTAACTTACCTCTCTCAGGGGAGTGGTTCTGCTCACTTCCATCACTCATCAAGCTTCCCTGTAGCCTGTGCTCAAGGACGTGTCTGCCAGAGACCTAAGTAAGATTCCACATACACTGTTACAGAAAAATGAGTAGTAACTGGCCTCTGGGATGAGCTGCTTGTTAAACACAAATACTAAATAAGTACCTTTTTCTAAGTACAATGTTGGACCTAGTTTGCACCTTACATATATTTAGGAGAGGTGAAAAAGTGGGATTTTTTGAGATGTGCACTTCATTTCACACCTGTCTTGGCAACCATGCCACTGTTCCACACCACAGTGTTGTCAGCACACACTCGTGTTCCTGAAGCCTGTGTTCACTACCTCTTGTCCAAACTGTATCTGAAAGTTTGCTTCAAGCCCATCTTGGAAATAAACCACATCTTCCAGAAAGGTTCTTGAGATGACCCCTGTTCTTTATTCCTGCAGTTGTAAATAAGGCTAAGATGCTATCAGCTGGTGTTGCAGAAGCTGTATTGAAATTTCTCAGATCCGAGATGCCCCCTGTTCAATTCAAGCTGCTGGGAACATTAAGAATGTTAATAGATGCACAAGGTAAAAATAAACTCTTCTCTATGTTAAGTGATTCTCTTTGGTTCAGTCTGGGATATGCTGCCAAGATTCTTACAAGAGAGAAGCAGAGGGGTTTTTAAAATTTTATTCCTGAAATCTTGGAATAAATCTAATACATATGCAAAGAGAGAAGAATGTGGGTTGATTTTTTTTTTTTCAGAACTCCTAAATTGACTACTGGGGACCCTCAGAATAAGGTGTCAAATGCTTGCTTATTTACTTTCCTACTTCAGAGCTCTCCTACGCTGTCACATTGTGAGGAGATTGTGAGGCGTGAGTGTCTGAAGCTCCTGCTCCTGTTCTGCTGTTCACTTGCTGCATTCCCTGCCTGCACCAAGCTCTTAGAACAGTCTTCTTGAGGGATAAGCTGCAGTTTCACAATGAACAAGGACATGCTTGTTTGTTGGTTCCAGGATGAGGATTTATAAAATCAGAAGTCTCTTAAAAACTGGAAGTAGTTTATGAGAGAAATTAACCAAGTATTTCTTCTTCACACAGTCCTGCAGATTTCTTTCAGAACATCCCTTCTAGTTCTAGCAAAACCATTAGATGTGAAACAGAAATTCAGTGAAGAAACTTTTGTGACTTACAGTGTCAAACCTAAGATGCTAGATCAGGTTTAGACCACAGTGGTCCCTCCTGGTTTTGAATGTTTGGGCTTGGGGTGGGTGGGATCACTGGCACTGTCCCTGCTCTTGCAGCTTCAAAAGCTGGATTATTACCTCTATTTAGTTTGCATTTTGACTTGCTTTACTTGCTTCCATGCAACCCAGACTTCTGATGTTAATGTGAACTAGTCAAATTTTATCTCCTTCTAGAGAATAACTTTCAGCTTATTTTTTTAGCACTTGCTTAAGGTGACAACTTTTTTATTGTGTTGTTGGCTCTGGTGCTGTGTAGCAGAAGCAGCTGAACAGCTGGGCAAAAATGTGAAGCTGGTGGAACGTTTGGTGGAGTGGTGTGAAGCCAAGGACCATGCAGGAGTGATGGGAGAGTCCAACAGATTGCTTTCTGCACTTATACGACACAGCAAATCAAAAGTAAGTTAGTGGGGAAAAGGGCAGCTCCTAAGAACTGAGAGTTACCTCTGCATTTGGTACCAGGGGATGGCACCTCCAGTGTGGCACCCTAGAGAGCCAGGCTGGTTAATTCATCTGTGACATCTCCTCTGCCCCTGGGACCTGCCAGTCAGACACCAGTCACAGGTTGCAGTGCTCACTGGAACTATGCAGTTAAAAAAAAAAAGAAACAGAGCAAACAGTTTCAGAGTGGCAGGCCAGTGGTAGGGACACTGTTAGGGTTTACATGGCTAAGTCTTGACTCATTTTTGTTTGCATTGTATCNTCTGGGATGAGCTGCTTGTTAAACACAAATACTAAATAAGTACCTTTTTCTAAGTACAATGTTGGACCTAGTTTGCACCTTACATATATTTAGGAGAGGTGAAAAAGTGGGATTTTTTGAGATGTGCACTTCATTTCACACCTGTCTTGGCAACCATGCCACTGTTCCACACCACAGTGTTGTCAGCACACACTCGTGTTCCTGAAGCCTGTGTTCACTACCTCTTGTCCAAACTGTATCTGAAAGTTTGCTTCAAGCCCATCTTGGAAATAAACCACATCTTCCAGAAAGGTTCTTGAGATGACCCCTGTTCTTTATTCCTGCAGTTGTAAATAAGGCTAAGATGCTATCAGCTGGTGTTGCAGAAGCTGTATTGAAATTTCTCAGATCCGAGATGCCCCCTGTTCAATTCAAGCTGCTGGGAACATTAAGAATGTTAATAGATGCACAAGGTAAAAATAAACTCTTCTCTATGTTAAGTGATTCTCTTTGGTTCAGTCTGGGATATGCTGCCAAGATTCTTACAAGAGAGAAGCAGAGGGGTTTTTAAAATTTTATTCCTGAAATCTTGGAATAAATCTAATACATATGCAAAGAGAGAAGAATGTGGGTTGATTTTTTTTTTTTCAGAACTCCTAAATTGACTACTGGGGACCCTCAGAATAAGGTGTCAAATGCTTGCTTATTTACTTTCCTACTTCAGAGCTCTCCTACGCTGTCACATTGTGAGGAGATTGTGAGGCGTGAGTGTCTGAAGCTCCTGCTCCTGTTCTGCTGTTCACTTGCTGCATTCCCTGCCTGCACCAAGCTCTTAGAACAGTCTTCTTGAGGGATAAGCTGCAGTTTCACAATGAACAAGGACATGCTTGTTTGTTGGTTCCAGGATGAGGATTTATAAAATCAGAAGTCTCTTAAAAACTGGAAGTAGTTTATGAGAGAAATTAACCAAGTATTTCTTCTTCACACAGTCCTGCAGATTTCTTTCAGAACATCCCTTCTAGTTCTAGCAAAACCATTAGATGTGAAACAGAAATTCAGTGAAGAAACTTTTGTGACTTACAGTGTCAAACCTAAGATGCTAGATCAGGTTTAGACCACAGTGGTCCCTCCTGGTTTTGAATGTTTGGGCTTGGGGTGGGTGGGATCACTGGCACTGTCCCTGCTCTTGCAGCTTCAAAAGCTGGATTATTACCTCTATTTAGTTTGCATTTTGACTTGCTTTACTTGCTTCCATGCAACCCAGACTTCTGATGTTAATGTGAACTAGTCAAATTTTATCTCCTTCTAGTGAATAACTTTCAGCTTATTTTTTTAGCACTTGCTTAAGGTGACAACTTTTTTATTGTGTTGTTGGCTCTGGTGCTGTGTAGCAGAAGCAGCTGAACAGCTGGGCAAAAATGTGAAGCTGGTGGAACGTTTGGTGGAGTGGTGTGAAGCCAAGGACCATGCAGGAGTGATGGGAGAGTCCAACAGATTGCTTTCTGCACTTATACGACACAGCAAATCAAAAGTAAGTTAGTGGGGAACAAGGGCAGCTCCTAAGAACTGAGAGTTACCTCTGCATTTGGTACCAGGGGCTGGCACCTCCAGTGTGGCACCCTAGAGAGCCAGGCTGGTTAATTCATCTGTGACATCTCCTCTGCCCCTGGGACCTGCCAGTCAGACACCAGTCACAGGTTGCAGTGCTCACTGGAACTATGCAGTTAAAAAAAAAAAGAAACAGAGCAAACAGTTTCAGAGTGGCAGGCCAGTGGTAGGGACACTGTTAGGGTTTACATGGCTAAGTCTTGACTCATTTTTGTTTGCATTGTATCCTGTCAGAGTTCATCAGATTTTCTCCATTTTAAGGATGCTATATACAAAGAATCATATTGCACTTGGTTATGTTTTTACTATATATTTATATAACATTAAGATCCACAAATAGTCTGTCCCCCTACTTTTCACAGAGCATCTTTAAGAGTTTTCAGATTCTAACAGATCATTAGAAGTGATAATTTATTCCAAATTCTAACAAAAGCTGCTTGTACATGGCAAAAAAACTATGGGACAGAAGAGTTCTGTCCCTCCCCTCACCTTCACATCAAGCAAACAGCACAGAGGATGGGGGATTTTAATGCCTTTACTGCCCTCTAGGTTTGAACAGGGGTACACAAGTGTGGCTCCTTACAGAACAACAGATGGGAATTTGGCAATTCATTTTAAAGGATTTAGGGTAATACTTACAAAAGTGACAGGAGGTTAGTAAATTTATGTCTCATTCTAAAAAAGGGAGTAGGTACTTGTGAGTTAAGCCACGTTAGCACCAAACCCAGCTGCTCTTACCTCCTCTATCTGGTGCTGTCCTTTAGAGGATCATGTTCACCTATAAAATCAAATTTATGTTAAAGATGCCAATTGATTCCCAAGGTATATACAAAATTCCACACCAATTCAAATAGAAATTATTCCATGAAGTCTCAAAACTACTTTGGAGTTCCACCAAAAAAAAATCACAAAAAATAAACCCCATTATTACAGTGGTGAAAACATTAGGTGCAGGCTCACTTTTAAAATTATAGTTACTAAATAATGTTAGCTTTATTAAAACTACATTATTCTCTTTATCCCAAATATATGGATTGTTGGGTGTTTTTGATGAGCTGCTCTGAATGTTATGACATAAAGAAGGGAAAACTAATCTTTCAACACCAACTGACTTCAAACATAACAAAGCCCTGACTCATTGTCATGCCCTGAGAACTCGAGTTCCACACTGGAACCTGAAGAGAGTCAGTTGTATGTCTTACCTTAGTCATGTGGTTAGCAGGTTGTATCTTATAATTGCCAAGTGATTATGTGTCAGTCATCAGCGAGCATCCCTGCCCGAAGGTAACGCACTATGTCACTATTTCTTTAACACTGTTTGTAGGCAGTGCAGATGTTTTTTTCATCTCTCTCTCATTTTAGGATGTAATTAGGACCATTGTACAGAGTGGTGGCATCAAGCATCTAGTAACCATGGCGACCAGTGAGCACGTCATCATGCAGAACGAAGCTCTCGTGGCGCTGGCGTTAATAGCGGCTTTAGAGTTAGGTGAGTACCTGCCAGTTCACTCTGGGTTCTGTCCCTCTGTGCCCAAGAGAGCTCTGCAGGCTTCTTTTGCCATCCAGGGCAGCCTCCTTCTTCCACCTTCCCTTCAGTACAGGGAAAGAGGTGATACCAAATGTCCCACAGAGGTTTTGTTTAACCCATTTGCCTGCTTATGAACAACGATGAGGAACTCTCAAGCAACATTACCTACTTTTGCTTTTGATTTCACCTCTTGGCCCTGCCTGCTCCAGGAATGCCATGTTCAACTTCCACATCACTGCCAGTGCATGAGGGAACTGTTTTCATTTCAAGCAAGAATGTTTCTAGTCATATAAGTTGTCTAACCCTTATTTCATCTTCAGATCTTTAAATGGTTCAAGCCCAAATTCAGTATATATGGTTTCCTAGAAAAGTACAGAGGAAATAACTCTCTGATCTTTGAAAGTTTTTTATAGCCTTTATAATAGACCCTGAGCTCCCTCTACCATGGAATCAAGAATTACACCATCTGCGTTGACTCAATTTCCAAAAGCAAATACAGGCAATGGGAGCCTTGAAAGCTGAATTCTTGCAGGTGTTGGATTTTCCAGCTGGAAATCCTGGAGGCTTCTCCACCAGCTCCCTGCACATTTAAGATTAGATTTTATCTTTAAAGTCTGGGATGTCCCTCCAAGCCATTAGGCTGTTTTTCAGGGAGAGCTGGGATTCCTGCCACTGCACCATCTGATACATGCTTGGGTTTTGTGCCACTGAGTGCCACTTTCCCTACAGTGGGAGACACCTACAGTTCAATAAAGGGTGAGCACACAGAAGCATCAAAGCAGGACTCCAGACTTACAGCTTTTCACTTGTGTTTCAGTCACTGCTGAAAAGGATCTTGAAAATGCTCAGCTTGTTCAGATTCTACACAGACTGCTCTCAGATGACAGGAGTGCTCCAGAAATAAAATACAACTCCATGGTGCTGATCTGTGCCCTTATAGGATCTGGTGAGTATTCAGGAGGGGCTGCTTTCCTAAGAGATCTAGGTGTTTCAACTTACCTTTCTCTTTTATCCTGAGACTGGTTTTAGTCCAAGACAGATTCTTTGATCACAATTAATGTACACAGAAGGGTTCAGTTTACTGTGACACTCTTTATAGTGTCTTCTGAGGATGGTGTGGCAGGTTATGGTTTGATACTGCAGCTTCCTATTTGTGTGTGGGCAAACAAACAGGACCCAGTAAGATTTCACAAGCTGAAGTTTGAAGAAGTGGCTGTTTCTTTCATGCGGCTCTTTTAAGTATTTATTCTGGGGAAGGATAACAAATTTAATTCCACAAAGGTTTCAAAAATGCACAGACAACTCAAGAAAGGTGGAAGCTCACAGCAGCTTCATCATCCATCTCTACCTGCAATCCACGGAGTGTCTGGCCCTGGAGGGGTTTTTTTTATCCTCAGTTTAAAAGAGTAAATTAAAAGATAGTGTGCACACACACACATTTGTGTGCTTGTCTATGGGCTTCAGTAGAAGTTTGTCACACTCAAAGCTTTTCAGCACCATTTCTTTTACCGTGTGTTTTTTCCCAGAGCCTCTCCAGAAGGAAGTGCAGAGCATGGCATTTCTAGAAGTGGTATCAAAGCTCCGCAGCCACGAGAACAAAACTGTTGCCCAGCAGGCGTCGCTAACAGAGCAGAGACTGGCTGTGGAGAGCTGAGGAAGGGCTCGTTTCCAGTGCATCCCATCACAGAATCCACCTCTGTCCTCGTCCTGCTGCCGCTCCCGCTTCCTTCTCACTGTGTCACTGTGCATGCGTGTCCTGTTCCCACTCAGGAGGAACTGCTGGAGCTGCCCGTCCAGAAAGGTTTCTACAACCTCATAGGTGCTGTGACCATGAACCTGTCTCCACTGTAACTGTTCTACTTGTATTCTTGTTGCTTGGGCCACATAGTAGAATGTGCATGTTGTAGTCCAATGATGATGTAGAAGTGGTACTACACAATGACTCTCCTCACGCCCCCCTAACTGCAGAACAATGTACTACTAAATTAGGGACAGAACGAGATGCAGCAAGTCCAGACTAGTGTGCTGACTGTGGGATTCAAAGTCAATCTAGCTCCATTTTTGGTGCTTTGGAGATCCGGGTTTGAATGCAATGTACTGCTGCTCATTCACTGGTCTTGCCTATTAATGTCAAACTCGTGGTACCTAGAGGTAACAAATAAAAATTTCAGTGCTCTCACTTTATCCAGGGGTTTGTCCTCTTTTGTCATCAGGTGCAGAAGCTGGGACTGCACCACCACACACTGGGGAGAAGCACTTTTGGTTCCTGGCCCTGGTGCAATCACTGCCTTTCAGTTGAGCCAATACAAAGGAAACTATTCCAAGCCTTTTCACTGGGTGATCTGACACAGAGGCACTGTGTGGTTTAACAATTGTGCATTTTACCAGGAATACACTGAACAACCCTTATCCCATGCAGCCATGTGGTACGAGCACTCTCAGGCATGGTTGGCATTGGGTTTTGCTTTGTTGGGGTTTTCCTCCAGAGGGATTTTTAAAGGCGTATCTCACAGCAGCTTTTCAACAGCAGCCCACCGAATGTGAAATGCAGCACTCAAGAGCCTCCCTTCTCTCCTGTCCTAGGTATAGGTGTTGGAAGACACCTCTATAAGCACCTTATCCCACAAATGTTCCTTTCTAAGTTTGGAACACACCAGCCAGCAAACCAGCAGCCAGGATGGGGAGCAGTCAGGACAGCAGTTTCCAACAATCCAGCACATTATTTTTGACTGTACATATCCTTGTCTACCTTGACCCATTCCACAGTGCACAAAGATCTTAAATCTATCACATTTTCAAGTGAATTCACCACTCCCAGTGCTGAAGTGGCAGCTTCAGAAGTTTCAGGCTATTTTTGATCAGCAGAGGCAGCAAACCCAGAGGTCAAGCACCCGTGTGACCAGCACATTCACAATCACAGATCACAGTGGATCCACAGGAGCACAAGTATTCTCAGGCATGGAAATAATTTCCATTGATTTTAACAGAACCCAAAACACATTTGAAAGACCAGTTATCATTACTTACCTGATTCTGGAGACAGTTCCTTTTGACATCAGTATAAGCTGCAGGTGCTCACCTGTGACACTGACAGAATTCCCATTCACCTGCTGTCTGACTGGATCTCAGGTTAAGCAGGGGTTACATCCTTATCACCATGTTATTATTAGGGCATCACCCAGAGCAGGCACAAACAAGGCCAGCACTGATGCCCTACTTCCCTGGATGGCATATCAAGTGACTTACATTTCTGGATACAATCTGTGCTCAGCCTATACATAGAAGGAAATCCTGCTTAAGGGCAAAGGTGGGTGTATGTGACAGTAGGAGGAGGTAGCTAAGGAGTCTGTATTTATCCACACAAGCACTGTGCTGCACTGAGGCACATTGCAGCCACAGGTCATCTCTACAGAGCTGGAAAATCATTTATCTTCTGAGCCTCTTAATAAAAGAAACAGGATCTGAGGATGTTCCCATCGTGTGCATTTCATTACTCACTTGACTGCAGTCAACTGAACTGAAATTGCTGACAATAGCTCCAAGTAATCATTCAGTAGATAGATGACACCTAAGCAAAGCTGAACATCTGCTGCTTGGAGGCTTTTCCACAGCAAACCAGAGCAAAGCAATCCCTGCTGCCACACTGCACAGGGCAGGCATTGCCTCCCTGATTTGTCCACATCTGCTGACTTCTGCAAGACACAGCACCACACCAAGGGTCAGGAAGACAGAGAGCACACATGGTTTTACATTTCACAGTGTGGGAAAAAATTTACTTTGGGTAAGGTACAAACCCCAACACTATGGATGCAGAGGACTCATTAGGATGAAGTCACAGGAACTGTCAGCAGCCACAAGGTCAAGGAACAGTATGTACATGAGCTACAACAGAGTGCAGCAGCCACTCCTGGTCTCCCCCTCCATTGTGAAACTGGCTTGTTCAAGTGTAACACCTATTGCACATTATGAAGATACAGCAATGCCCTTGACTTTGTTTCTTTTTGGTTGACTTTTGTTCCACTGTTCCACCTCAAGGCCTCCACATTTGCATTCTTACTTTGCCAATTCATTTTCACCCACTCAGAGAAATGTATGTGCCTAAGATACATGAAAGGCATTGCAGTTCAATTTGGCTACAGAGCTGTGCTTTCGAATCAGTCACTCTTGTTCTGGGGGCAAAACTGTAGGTTTGAGACAGTGAATTGGATTAACTTGCTCTATGGCTTTTGAAATGCTAAAAGCCTGGAATTCTTCCTTCTCTAAGCAAGCACAAAAAACATTTTTTACCTCAATAAAATACATGAGCTCTCACTATTTATTTGACATGTTGCACTTAAAGTGGAATTCTCACCTCCCTTCACAAAGGTTTAATTCATGATAAATACCCTTTGTGCTTGGGTATGGCAGCACCTTCTGAACACTTCAGTGTACTAACACTTCACAGTTGCACTAACCAGCAGCCACAGGAGCCTGAGCAACACCAACGACCTGTCAGAAAGAAGCAGAGCACATGAGTTAGCCAGAGACATCAACAGTTGGCAGTAGATATGGGATCTCCTCATGTATCAGCTAATTATCCATTTAAAGGTGGTGGTTGTCAGCGTGATAATGCGTTTTGTGACTTAATTAGAAGACAATATTCTGCGCTGTGTATGAGAAACCTGGGGACTCATCTGCCCAGCTTGAGGGAGCAGGCAGGGGGTGTTCTGGAGGAATTCTGCATGAGCAGATCTCTGTACAGCTAAGGGCAAGTGCCACACCAACAGTACACCATCACAAAGGCATATTTCACTCAATTTTATTTATAAAATTGTAATTATCTAACAAATTGCATATAAAATGATTTACTTCAAGTAAATACAGAATACTGCACAACTATTAAAACTATTGTATTGTCCATCATAAGTGTATTAAAACATTCCTAAAAAATGCCTCTATTNTACATGAGCTCTCACTATTTATTTGACATGTTGCACTTAAAGTGGAATTCTCACCTCCCTTCACAAAGGTTTAATTCATGATAAATACCCTTTGTGCTTGGGTATGGCAGCACCTTCTGAACACTTCAGTGTACTAACACTTCACAGTTGCACTAACCAGCAGCCACAGGAGCCTGAGCAACACCAACGACCTGTCAGAAAGAAGCAGAGCACATGAGTTAGCCAGAGACATCAACAGTTGGCAGTAGATATGGGATCTCCTCATGTATCAGCTAATTATCCATTTAAAGGTGGTGGTTGTCAGCGTGATAATGCGTTTTGTGACTTAATTAGAAGACAATATTCTGCGCTGTGTATGAGAAACCTGGGGACTCATCTGCCCAGCTTGAGGGAGCAGGCAGGGGGTGTTCTGGAGGAATTCTGCATGAGCAGATCTCTGTACAGCTAAGGGCAAGTGCCACACCAACAGTACACCATCACAAAGGCATATTTCACTCAATTTTATTTATAAAATTGTAATTATCTAACAAATTGCATATAAAATGATTTACTTCAAGTAAATACAGAATACTGCACAACTATTAAAACTATTGTATTGTCCATCATAAGTGTATTAAAACATTCCTAAAAAATGCCTCTATTAAAAAAAAACAAAAACCCAAAAACACAAGTAGCATGATCAAGACCACTTTCAATAGCTTAAAATGAATTACCAGGAAGTTGCATTCACTTCCCAAGTAGACTCCAGTTACATCCATTGAGATCAGCATGTGAACAATACCACAGTCTAATGCTAAAGATGACAAATAATACATTATGCACCTGACCTATGCTTTTCTCCTAGACTGAGGGTAACCAGTCCCCAAATCAGAAAACTAAACTCAAGTCAAACTCTACTGGGCATGCAGTTCTGTTATAGCAATACTTTCAATCAGTAAGTGTAGTTGGCTTTTACAATCAATTTTACAACTGATAATAAAAAAAAGAAGGAACACAAGAGCATACATTCGCATGAAACGGAATGATACACGAAGGGTAAATACCAACACCTTGCCATACACCCCAGGGGGAACCAGAGACAGAGATTCAGCTGGAACTGACCTGGAATAGCCATACTGGAGCTGGGTCTGAGTCACAACACACTCCCAGCAGCTCAGGGCACTATCAGGTCCATCTCTGCTACGTGTACAGCATGAACATGAACACACGTATGGGTGGAGTTTTATTAACACATGTAAGTTGCTGGAACACAAAGACAGCCAGCAGGCTGCCTGCTGCACAGTAGTAGTCACAACACTTCTTATACTGCATCATAAGGGAGATGGACTTCATTTTTATTCTTTCCTTCAAGTAGCAAAATTTGGTAGATAATGGATCCAACAGGGTAAGTTTGTTTGCTTTGGACAGTTTCATGACCAATTACAGGTATCTGAAAAAGCTTTTGAGAGGATAAAAAAAAAGAGGGAGGAACTGGAAACTTAAACTGTGCTTGAAACCTGCTGAGATCAACTCTCCTTCCCAGCTATTTGCAGAACAGCCATTTCAATGCACCCAAAAGGCACACACAGCATGAAGGGAAACAATCAAAAATTCACCCAAGTTTCTCTTGTACCCAACACTGTTCATCAGACTCAATTTCACCAAGGGCACCTCTGAAGCGGCAAAACCACCGATTAACACCCAGGACAGTTCTTATAGCACCACGTTGAGTTCTGCCGCCCATAACTGATGGGAAGTGCTGCCTCCCACCCTCCCTGTGGCAGTCTAACGCTGCTCTGATGCCAAGTGGCAGGGGGAGAAGGCCGGGGGCTGCCCGGGGCTGCAGCTCGGGCGGGCGGGCACTAGAGGGCAGGCGAGACTGCTGCGGGCCGGGGACTCCCTGTCACCGCTCCCACACACAGGGGAAGAGCAGGCGTGTGCAAGAGTCATTTCATCTGCATGCTATTTACATCTCCACGCTATTTACACACCAGCACTCTCGAAGGCGAGAGCAGAAGGCCTGCAGACAGACACTGGAGCACCTCCAGAGCTCCAAATGCTACGCCAAAGGATAGGTTTGGAATCAGAGATCTTAGTGCTACTGAAAGAGAGGCAAACCAAACTTTGTCCATTAGTTATTATAACAAAAAAAGACAAGAAAAAAAAAGACAGCTCAAGCAACAAAAAGGCCAGTGAATATAGAGAGTAGAGAGCAGAGGAGCAAGGACTTTGCTGCCCTTTTGGCAGGGCTGCTGGAGCTACCAGACCCCTTGTTACCAACAGCACCATCCCACACAACTATCCCAGCAAACTGCTGTTCCACACTTCACAGGGACCATAAACCTGCTAACTTCTGAACAACAGAAAGCCCACTGAAGGTAATCAGCCTGACCTCTGAACTCCACCCCACCCCAGCTCCAGGCAGGCCAGCAATCACTGAGGAGTCACACTGCCTTAGGTATTTTATTGCTTTAGAAAGTGAGCCCATGGAGCCAGCCACTGTGCTCTGGTTGCAGCTCACCTGAATGTTTCTGGAAGAAAGCTTGGCTGCATTTGACAGGTTCTGACAATAACACATTGGTATCCAAGGCCTCCCACAAGCTTTCCAAACTGGACACCTAAGCTGCTGAGTAGCTGCTGATGGGGCATTTCTAGGACATCTTACTTGACCTGTAGACAAAAAGATGTGGGATTTAAATGTGCAATACAGACATCTAAACCTGAACATTCAGTATGCATCCATCAACTGCAAAAGTGAGGAAAATAAGAGCATCTCTTGAAACTGGGGAAAGGGAAAGGATTAGCATCTGCAGTAATAAAGACAGGCTCTAGAAAAATAAAGTTACTTGGTGTTTTTTCTAAGACCAGTCAGTCATTCTGGGACTCAGCAGAAGTGTTGCACATTTGCGTGTACACATCCAGTAGTGAGAAGATTTGCTCACCTCAGAGCATCTACCTTCCTGTCAGTCTGACACTGCCACCAGCACATCCAGCAGACTGGAACTGGGAGAACAGCACAACCAGCCAGAAGGCCAATACAGTACAACTACAGAAATTCAAGTAGAAAAATTAAGCTGTCATCAGAAGCCCACAGCAGCAACAAGAAATGTTTCTGCAATGTAGGGTTTCTTTTTCTCCAGACCAAAGCACTGGGCCACAATCAAGGCTCTTGGGTGAAGGGGTTATTTCCTCAGCCATACTTCCCTGATTTCTCCTCACACCATTTTGTTGTCTGAGTGCAGCAACACTGGTGCTGATGATTCATCTGTCCTGCTGCTATCAGGCAAAACGGTGTGTCCCTTTGGGAGGAAACGAACACCAGGAACTCCTCCAGTTGAGGAGTGGCTAAGAAAAACATAACACTGTGGTGAGGTGGAACCAACTTTATTAAGGACAGTGAATTATAATTGTTTTCAAAGGCTTTTTAAAAAAAATAATAAATTATTCTGAGTCATGGCTGGCCTTTAACAGTAGATACCAAAGGATATGGAGGCTGCCTGATTCAGAGCCAGTCAGTGGGAGTTCAGCAGGGATGAGGTAATGCTCAAAGACAGGAGGACAACAGGACTGTCTGAGGCATCTGGGGAGCACCAGTGTGTCCCACCAGTCTTCAGAGGGGACAGACAGGGCTGAAGAGAGCACGGCAAGGCCAAGTGTACAAGGGTACATACATGTTTAAGAGCTGGAGGACCAGAAGGGACCTAACAGGTCACCAGACCAGCCTTCTATCCATCCCCATGAACACGGAAGCTTTGGATGCATTCATCTCTCCTGCTCCACTTCAGGAAGCTCATCTCAGAAGATGCTATGCTCTTACAGAGGTGCTACCCACCCTCTGCCACTGTGACAGAACAGAGGCCAAGAGCTTTCAGGACTAGTTCTGCAGATACTGAGAAGGATCCTACGACAGGCTAAATGGAGACAAAGTGCAATGAAACTACCCAAGCCACGGTCAGGTTTGTAAGTTCACTATGATTAGTGAAGAAGAATGAATCAAAAACTCTAAGCAGCATGGAGCCTGATCTAATTCTTCCACTATTTGTGCTTTATTCCAAATTCTACTCTCTCTTGTCCAGTTCAAAAGAGTCTGTCATGGCTGATCCTAAAACACACTTCTATTTTAAAACTTCTATTCCATTGCTTCAAGAAAGCTTTCCTGTTGCATTTACAGCAACAAAGGGAGAGGCATCTTCACAGCAAGGATTTGTGCACTGGAGCATTTACTCTGGCCAAAGCTGTTTTCTCCAAGTTCCAAGGGAACGGGATATGATCTTCCCATAATCACATGCATTTACCAATAAATAAGTTTGGGTTAGACTGTATTAAAATGTATGCACAGATTTAAAGCACTGGAGTGTCACAGATTCTTACTCCACAGCTCATGCAAGTAAAAAAGAATTAAAGAAAAAAAGACCAAAGCCTCAGCTAGGAACAGACCAAGGAATTATCTTAAAAGAAGTTCTGCACAAGTATATCAAAGCACTAATATTAGTGAGATCCCTAAATACATTAGGTTACACTAAATTCCAGAGAAACGAAAGATTTAGCTATATCAGATACATATGTTTTGCTTTTTTTAATTTAATATATAATTCACTCTGAATAATATTATTCTCTCAGACCCAACATCCACACTGCTTTCATACATTTATACAGTTATATCCCATCCTTGCCTTAAGAGACAGATGTCCTAAGGTATGACAGCAACCAAAGGCTCTACAACCCTTGTCTGTCAACTATAAAACTCCTTTCCCTTTAATACAAGGGTGGAGAAGGAAGAAAAATGTTGATAAAATTAGGCAGTTCTCCCTGTGAGCTTGTTGATTCCAACTCCAAAGTACTACAGGGAGATGGCTGGAAGCTTGTGTAAAAAAAAAAAAAATTCCCTTGTTTTAAAAACAATTTCTTTTCCTGTACAAGAGATGCATAGAAAGTTGCTTCCTGCTCGATGGGTTTATGCCTGTAGCTACAGTTAGCTGTGAGAAGACTGCTCCTTTCTAGAGTGATGAGGAGAGACCATCTCAGGAATATTTGGCAGCTATTGAAGAGCTCATGACACGAAGAATAAACAGCATATCCACAGACTACAACGATGCAACTCTGTCCCACTGAATACACCAAGTTAAAAAAGTGTCCACTTGTTACTGAGGATCAAGAATACAGTAGAGATTCACGGCTCAACAGCTTGCAAACTGGTGGTGTGAAAGAAACAAAATTGTCAGTGAGCAGCAAATTTCCAAGAGCACACTCTTCTCTCCCCCACCCCAAAGAAACAGGAGTTCACTGCAGAATCAGGAACTTGAGCCTAGTGGGGAGAGAAGGCTTCCCTGGCACCCACGTCCACACAGCCTGGTGTCGGGGCGACACACTGAAGGTTTCAGAGGGTTCCAGTTGTCCAGTGTCTTCTTGTGGTTACTTCAGCAGTTTTACCAGCTGGCTCTCACAGCCTCAATGTCACTAACCAAATTCTGGGCTAAGCATATTCCAAATATCTGGAAGAGACAACAGTTTGTTTATTTGGAGCATTAGGCAACTTCTCAAACAGGTAAATGCCTTAGGTTATACCGAACTCTGACATGAAAACAAGCAACAGAAAGTTAGCAATCCAATGGAAGAAGGAAGAATATTGAGTATCTCCTGAAACCCCAGGATTTTTATAGTGTCCCTTGGTTCCAGCAAAACAGTTCTGGACTTGCTTCACAGAAGCAACTATACAATCTTTTCACTGCTATTTAAGCACCATCAGAAACAGTAGGTCTGTACAGGATTAAATATCACTAACTGATCTTTAACACAGAAAGTTAGTTTTGACCTGCAGACAGTTTGGGGGGGAGCTTACAGATAAAAATGAGCTACTCCTTAACACAAAGAAAGCCTCATGCATTTAGCTCCCCTCACCAAAACCTACAGACCTTCTAAGTGCAATTGACAAATACATTTCCAGGTCTTACATACAGTTCCCCCCTCATATATTCTCTTTATTGCTGTTGTGTATTTATTACTGCTGTGTAATTCATTACAAGGAACACAATGTTTACCTGCAGTAATGCTATCCCAATGAATATACCAGCAACTATGGTAAGATTGTCCTGCAGCCACTTCTCAAACTGAGGGACACAGCCTTTAGTGTAGATAACAATCTGCTGATCAACTTCCTGCCAAGGAGAAGAGGGAAAAAGCAGTTATCATTACATGCAGCTGTTCCAGCAGTAGAATAACCTGCTCTTGCAACAGGGAATTAGATCCTTAAGATACCACAAAAAAGTAGCTTACTGGTTTCTGCCTTGCATCGTAGCCACACTGAGTATTAATAACATCTTCCTAGAGAAACAGACAGGAGAGAGGCAATCAGTGAAGGATCTCCAAACACCCTCTCCCAGCTCCCCAGTTGGTGATGTGTGTAGTTTAACAAAAAAATACCATATGTTAAAAAAATATATATATATTTTCAGCTCTCAGGACAGCAAGTTGGGAAAAACAGCTCTTCTGCTAAGTGATCTCCATGGTCAGCATGCAAGCATTCAGAAAGCAAAGTAAAGGGGCTAGGGGAACATCTCAGAGTGAAAGAACCTTCTGAACAACATGCCAACACTACTGTCAGCACTTTCAGGGCTCAGTTTTGCAGTGTGAAGAGGTAAGAAGGGGCAGTTCTGTTGCATCAGCTGCAGGTTCATGCTGAGGATGTCTGCAGAAATACATACAGTAGCTAGCTCCTTTCCAGAAGCCAGGGAGGGAAAAGAATAGTTGGGGTAATGTGTTCACACTGCCTAATCTTTCCTACAGCAGCTTGCTATCAATGGGGAAGGAAGGCTGGGGTTTTTTTTCCTGCTGCCTCTGCTCCAGTGCTCCCAAAGCATAGCTAATAAAATAGGCTGTGGCAGATTTTTCCCCGTGAACAAGTGCTATGATTGGAAGCTGAAGCTGCATTTACTCTGTAGAGAGTTATTTCAGAGCAATAGCATGAAGGAACTGCTCTTGGTGTCATCCCCAATGACAGCAAAATATTAAGTTACTGGCTCATACAAAAGCAGTGATCAGAAGAAGGAACTACTCAAGGAAGTGAGAAAACAGGCTGATTTTTTACTTAACACTACAGTGTTATCAAGTTGTGAAGTGAGAAATAGATTGTTAGAAGCAGCCACACAGAAACCCCCAGCAGCAGTTAAAGCTGCTCCAAGTGTTTCCTCACTTTGCAGGAAATACATCAACAGGTTGCATCCTGCCCATTGCCAAAGCTGGATTCCTTCAATGGAACTTAAAGATTTGAGCAATTCCTGGTTTTTAAAGGAGATAAATGCTTCTGTTCTAGGATCTAAAAATGGAACACTGCCATGCTGCTCAAAGCTATGAAAGTAGATGTGGTTACAATAGAGGGATGTGAAGCTTTCTTCCATGTACTGAATGCCTGCTAGCTTTATTAAGGCTTGGAATTTGATAAGCACAAGACAGCATGAAGAATGAAATGGAAAGAAATCAACTTTTCTAGGCCTTGCCTGTACAGGAACGTGGAACATTTCAACCTGCTAAACTACACCAAAGCAAACTACAGAAGTCCAAATGAATTTGAAAAGAGACTATTTGGGTCTATACCTTAAACTTACCACTTCCTGATGTGAGGCAAACCTAAAAGCTAAACCAAAAGTAAGTCCTGTTCAATAAAGCATCCACAGAACTTACTGCATCAGTCCAAACCTGAATCCTAATTCCTAAAGGGACAATTATGCTTTCACCCAGAATAAACCTGTTTATTGCTGTAGTTTGACCAGTCACAGCTTGGTTACAATTCTATTCATTATATGCATGACTTGTCATATTTTTTACAGATATTACTACTTTTATTCTTCATTTGAGAAGCCATTGGCATGTTGCTTCCCTACAATGAATAAGAATGAGACTTATCTTTGGATTTCTGGTTGCTGCATCACCTCCTAAGAAACTGCATAACCATATACACACAGAGAGATAACTTGAGCATGGATTATGCATTTATGGGATTATCTTGTACTGCTGTCAGTGGTTTGGTTTTATAACAACTATATTTTTAAAACTGGGTTGTGATGACCTCTCAGTGTGGGCAGTTGGGCAGAGAGGCAAACAGCAGGGGGAATCCTAAGCATAATGGAATGCTTCAGCCTAACCTACATTTTGGTTCAGTATTTCATTTCAGTATTTTTGGCTATGTTTGGGAGAAAGATTGAAGCTACTGTGAAAACACTTTCCCTGCAGAGGACAGGAACCCGAGCTGTGCAAGTGGCAGGTCTCTGCCAGGGGAGGGGGAGCAGCAGCAGTGTCTGCACTGCATCAGACAGGCAAGAAGCACCTCAGGTGCCTGTTGGCAACTTGCCTCACTGGTGCCTGTGCTGCAGACTCCCATATTCAAGGAGCTGGAAGTCACTCCAGGTGTAGAAAAAGCCACAGGTGAACTACCAGATAAAAGCAGCAGCCTGGGAGTGCTTGCATTAAGCTATATCCAAGTCAGATGTATGCAGTGTCAGCCATATAACCATTTCCATGCCTGCACCCATCCCTATTCCAAGCCTTTTTTTGTCAAGGAACTGATTCCCTACTCTTGCTCCTTCACTCTTGGTCACTGGACATCACGTAAAGATGTCCATACCTGAATTAAGATTCTAATGCAAACAGTTCTGCCAGTTCTTCAGGGCAGACTGTGATTCATTACTGTACCCAGCACAAACTGGGTGAAACTGGCCGCAGCCTCTGGACACTGCATTAAATCCTGAGCAATACCTGCTGTAGAGTGTCTGATTCCAGAGCTGCTGTTCTTTAAAGGCAGCAAATGAAATATTCTGATCACATTCCACTGAAAGCTCGTATCTTTCAACTCATTAAGAGCTTATGCTTTTTATACTAGCTAAAATTAGTATGCATGTTGAGCCAAGCCCATGTCTCTCTCATTCTAATGAAAAGCAGCAAATAGCATACAATGAAGACTTAGGTTAGCTCAGGCTTTTTGCTGACTGCAGAACACTTAGTGGTTCAGCTGAACTGCAAGTACAAAAAAAAGAAACCAAAACCCCCCCCCAGGTTGAGGAGAAAGCAATGATCATGCATGAGCTCCAGAAAAAACCCAACCCAAATCAGAAGAGTAGCCCACCCTAGCCTCTGACTTCACTTACAGCAGGGTCTTTAGTGCAGCAGGAGAAGGGCACCCCACAGCGTTCTCGACTCGCGTTGGAATCTGTGCAATTGAAGTAAATATTAAGGTTCCAGTCATCAGCTCCAAAAGCCCCACAGCATTGCCACTAGAACAAAGAAAGGAGAGCTTTGTGACTATGAGAACAAACACATCTCAGCATTAGCAACACATACAATTTGCCAGTTTCCCCTCCAGCATTCAAAACAAGATCTGAGATACCCTCTGGTTCCACTGAAGCTGTTTAGTTTTTTTAAAAGACCGTTTCAAATCTTCAAGTTGTTCTAAAATTATCATGTGATTAAAGTTATGTTCACACTCTGCAACACTGCTCTCTGGAGGAAAACCCCTGGAGTGAGCTGGTAACACCCCAGAATTGCACAAGCCTACAAGCTCAAGGGATGGTAGAGGCAAGAGTAGGTTATGTGCCCTGGGCTCTCAACAAAACCCATCAGCTCGGGGGGCTCCACTGCTGCAGCTCCTTCTTTTGCCAGTCTGAGGGAGTCTTTGCCTGGCTGCACACCAGACAGTATGAACACATTGTTTTCTGAGCATCACACGTTGCACAAACAGCATCTTTACTGACAGCTGGCAGAAACCTTCCAAAGTCAATATGCCAAATGGGAGGCTTAGTCTCTGGCAAAACATGCTGAACACACAAAGAAATCTTAAAACTTGCTGAACATACAAAGAATGGGCTGGAGATCAGGGGAGCACTGCTGGTTTACAGCACTTAGGGCTAGTACAAGGAACTCCTCTAAATAAATCATTAAATCACTCAAGCAAGCAACATGTTTCAAAGCACTGCAATGGCAATTGTCTCTTTCTAGATGTAGCTGCTCCCTCTGCAATATCTGAACACACTGTCTTCAAGCATTAGCTCGACTAGCTTGTCTGCACACTCATGCTGCCCCTGACTCACCTGCTGATGCAGTTAGGAGAGCAAGTTTTATGTAGTACCTGAAAGCCTGGACTATAGTTTTGGTTGCATACAAGTGGAGCACTGTTTTCAGACTGGCAACCTCTGACCTTCCTCCAACTGGACAACATTCAAACCATTGCAAGAATCTCACTCACTTGCCATTTTCCCCCATGGCATACAAAAGCAAATAAAACACTGAATGAAATGATTTTAGCTGCAGAATGTACAGCAATGGGTACAGAGGATTTCAACCAGCACTTAGCCACATTAGCTACATGGGGCCAAGAGCAAAGAGGAGCTCATCAGCACAGGCCAGAACTGAGTACTGGAGCAAGAAGGTACTGGCAAAATAACTTGTGTGCCAAAGTCAGCACAAGCCTTTTACACACTCTGCTAAATTAGAGTTTAACCCACACAAGTGTGTGCACCTCTGACTTCACCCTTCCCTCCCAAGCATCATTTAGAGATTTCCTGTGAGAACTTTAAGTTGCCCACTTCATTAGACTAATTGCATTAAGTCTGCTTGAAAATAAATAACACTGTAGCTTCACTCAGACCAGCTAAACACTCTGCAGCCTGGTGTAGCACCTCTGATGTTGCTCAAGCTGCAGCAACACTCATCTCAGAAACAAATTAAGCTTAGAACAGGATTATTTTTACAACAGATGTGATATTTTAACACCCCTTCCACCAAGAGCCCTAAAGTATCTTTGTACACATATGGAATATGTTCCAAAAAAAGAGAGCACAAGACACTGATGATTAACTCGGAGCTCTGACACACTTAATCCTCGAGGAGTAAGTCACCCCACCTCTCCATCTTGGTTTGCTCAATTATACATCAACAAATAAGCCACTTTTCACAGGTACTGTCTGTACAAGTTCTGTAAAGGAAATACACATATACATACAGGAGTATGTATTTCTGTTGTTCCTTGAATAAACCAAATAGATGGGAAGTAAAAAAAATATTTTTTTCTTTAAAATAAGCTTTATCAAAACCAAACCATATTTGAACTTACATATTCCTGTGTGAAGTCTATGAGGTTTTGCAAATCAATGTCATCTCTGTATGCTCTGATGTTGTTGTTTATGAAGAAATACAGCTGGTCCTTTATCCAGTCTTTGAAAACAAATGCTAGAACACCAGCAGTGAGCTCCAAGAAGAAAATAATTCCAAGAAACACAGAAAACTATAAAAACAAAACAAAACAAAAACAAAACAGGTTAAAATTATTTCACTTTATGACCAAAAACTTATTTTTCAAGGCTTACAATTCTATCCAGTGTTAGCACTTGATCTGTTTCTGTGCAAGTTCAAGCTACAGTACATTTTCATTTAGAATACACCATTTTTAATTAGGGCTGTGGTACAGGAATCTTAAATCTATTCCAACAAATAATCAAAATGCCAACAAATTCCAACTTTGGACATTTCAATGGCATTTTGAAAGAGGTCTACAAGNGAGCTCTGACACACTTAATCCTCGAGGAGTAAGTCACCCCACCTCTCCATCTTGGTTTGCTCAATTATACATCAACAAATAAGCCACTTTTCACAGGTACTGTCTGTACAAGTTCTGTAAAGGAAATACACATATACATACAGGAGTATGTATTTCTGTTGTTCCTTGAATAAACCAAATAGATGGGAAGTAAAAAAAATATTTTTTTCTTTAAAATAAGCTTTATCAAAACCAAACCATATTTGAACTTACATATTCCTGTGTGAAGTCTATGAGGTTTTGCAAATCAATGTCATCTCTGTATGCTCTGATGTTGTTGTTTATGAAGAAATACAGCTGGTCCTTTATCCAGTCTTTGAAAACAAATGCTAGAACACCAGCAGTGAGCTCCAAGAAGAAAATAATTCCAAGAAACACAGAAAACTATAAAAACAAAACAAAACAAAAACAAAACAGGTTAAAATTATTTCACTTTATGACCAAAAACTTATTTTTCAAGGCTTACAATTCTATCCAGTGTTAGCACTTGATCTGTTTCTGTGCAAGTTCAAGCTACAGTACATTTTCATTTAGAATACACCATTTTTAATTAGGGCTGTGGTACAGGAATCTTAAATCTATTCCAACAAATAATCAAAATGCCAACAAATTCCAACTTTGGACATTTCAATGGCATTTTGAAAGAGGTCTACAAGAATTCAGTAAGTTTCAACAGAGATGGCTACTCACCACCTGTAGGGCCCTCTGAAAACTCAAATCTCTATGCAGACATGTATCTTTTAAAGGTATCAACAGCCAATAGTGCCAGTGAGATGCTAAGTGACTTTCTCCTCAGACATCCTCATTGGTAAAAGCTTTGCCTAAGCAGACAAAGCAAAAATTGGCAACAGCAGAAATTAATTAATGACTAAGTCGGAGCAGAATGTCTCTGGAATGACTCACATCCACATTAAAACCAAATGAGGCTGCTATGATTAATGCAAATGCAATGGATGCCAAAGGCATTACTAATGATCTGCCACTTTCTCTGAGCATCTCCACTGTTATTAAAACACATCAGGGTCCTTGCATACTGGAAGTCCATCGCTTTTGCAACTGCACCTCGAGTTTCATTTTAATATGGGCTCTGTTTGTTCAGATGCATTTTAATTTCTCCTGCAGCTGCTGTATAGGAAGCTGCATATATTTCTAGTACAGCAGATGGGTTCATTTTAGGCAAGAGAAGCAAGGAAGAGAAAGAAGAAAGTGTTACAATAACTCCCCTTGTTTTGAAGTAAGACAAAGGCTCAAGGAGTGCAACTCTCAACTGCCTCCTCCCTTCTGTACCGTGTCTGTAGGAGCCAAGCACATCACTTGAAGGCAGTTACTTCAGTGGAAGCTTTTTCATGGATGTATGAACACTTAGGGCTTATGAAGACAACTGCTACTGAGGCTGTGCCTGGCTCTGGAAGTTGGGGTGGGTGGTGCAGGCTAGAATCTTGACATTTCATGAAAAAAATCTTAAATTTAACAGTCCAGTCCAGAGTTCAAGAGACAAGTTCTACTTTCTTTCCCTACCCTGGGCACATTATGTTGCCTTTCTCCCCCTCAGGCCCCAGCAGTGACAATAAGCAAGGAAGCCTTTTCAGTTCAGCTAAAGGGTTCAGAACTGAGGGTACCAGCAAGCAGCCCCTCTTAACGGTGTCTCCTCTGTACCATGAGGGGCACTGGCACAGCAGAAATCACTCTAATCACATTCAGTGGTGTATCTGTAGCCCCTGTATTGCAGAGGCTGTGGACCCAATGTTCACCATGCAGAGTCTAAGCAGCTATTTCTCTTTTTGTGACAGGAAAGCACCGTATTAAGGCATATCCATATGAAAAGCAATAGCTCCATGTTATGGTTCTTAGCAGCAGCAGTTTCAAACCTTAAAAAAGGGACAAAGAGTAAGCACCAGAGACTGGGGAGCTGTAAACTGTTAACAGTGAAGCAAAAGCAATTCACAGAACAGTATGCTCACATCAGACAACACCTTCTGCTCCCTAAAGACATTTTGAAGTCATTCCACAGTTAAGCAGGACCAGGGAACATGGCTTCTGCTATGGCTCTGATGGATGGCACAGCTGCAAAGGCTACTTACAAATTTGAGAAGGAAAGTATTTTCTCGTAAAGCTCCAATGCATCCTGCAAATCCCAGAATGAACATAACTCCTCCCACCACTAGGAAGAGCCAAACTGGATCGAAGCCTCCCAGGTCTGTGATGGAGGAGATATTGGACAGCACTCCCTGGGAAAGAGATAACGAGCACGTTCAGCTTCCAGTTGCACTAATGGCTTTTTTCTTTGCAAAGAGGTAGAAGACTAAAGCAAGTAAGTGTTCTGCAGTTCAGCAGGAAAACATGATTAAGAAAACCTCTGCATTCAAAAAGAGATAAAAAAAGGCAATTATGTACCATATTTCTGAATCAGCGTGTGGAATCAAACTAAATATCCTTCTGGAGTCCTCTGTGAAAAACCCACAAGGCATTTTGCTGCTTCTGTAGCTATGAGAATTAGGTCTGCCAGAAAATCAGAATAGGTTCTTTAACAAAACTTAACTCAATCTTATTACCCATTTTGAGCAGCATTCTAGGTATCATACAGATTATTTACATAAGCACAGCTACACGTTATGATAAGAAGCAGTCAGTAACATCATCTTGAATTCAGCATTTAGACTCATTCTTTACAACACACAGAAATTAGAAGTGACCTCCTCAGTTGCACCATTTCCAATAATGAATTTGACACCAGATTGTGACAAATTAGATACCTGGCTAATTCAACTTCAGGCACCCCCAGTGCCAAAACCTCATCGGATAAATAAAGTACAGCTACTGACTCATCAGCAGGGAAAAAGAGAAAATAACATTAAATCTCTTAGTGGGGCATGAGGCAGTTTAAGGACTTGGGAAATGGTTTGTACTAACTTAGGTTAGCCCCATCATATGGCAAACCACATATGCTGTGTTTTGGATATGCCAGTCAGCACAGTCTGCCTGTAACACCATTGCACCCTTAGAAGCAGAGCTTGGATTGTGATGCCAGTAATCCTGAAGAACCATTTCTTTTCTTTTTTTTTGAGCACATTTTAACCAGTTTGGCTGATGTTGAACAGATGGGTCATATCAAGAAGCAAGTACAAAGTCTTCCTTATTCCTGTGGGTTTGCATGGGAACAGTTACAGTTTCCTAAAGCCTTTTGGCAGCAAAAAAGCTGAAATATCACTATTTCTTCATTCACACACTCTCCCCCCAGTGCTGGAGAGCAATGCAAGGCACACTGCTGTAGCAGACACTCCTCTGTGTTTCCAAGAAGCCTGTAGCCAGCCTGAGTGCTCTGACTACTGCTTTCCCTACTAACTCTTCAATGAAGCAGCATTACAGACCATTACCTCTACAGCTCTAGTTGTAGAATTATTGAATTCTTCATCCTTTTCCCTGTTCCCATCCCCTTGGCTTCTTTGAAATATACCCAGAACAGCAATAATTTTGAAGGAAGTTATCATAAGCTCCCTTCCAGAAGTTCTCAGTAACATCATTAACAGATGTTCAAACCCATGGCTTTACACCTGGGATTTCTGTGAGTTTTTATATATTGTGCCACTCATAACAAACAGTCATTTAGCCAGTGTCTCTAATACTGCACAGAGTCTGCAACCACTTCCATAGTTTCACAAGCAAAACTGACACTGAGCAAATTGTAAACAAAGGCAGTACTCAAAGCTTTTTAATTCTGCAGACAACGATAAGACTAGATAAAATATACATGTGAATTTCTCCAACACACACAGCAGGGAGCCTTAGAAAAGGCCAGCATGATAAAAGCAAACAAAATATCTGACTACAATAGACCAATAGTGTGAATGACATTCTTAAACTGGATTCTTCTCCCTCCCACTACAGAAGGTTACTGCCTGGCAGAGGGATCGAAAATATATATTAAAAAAAAATCACATTCACTGTTTTCCTCCTACATGACATATAGTACTAGTCTTATTGTCATTCATAAAAGGACAAAAATAGACCTATGGTATGATATAGCACAAAGCTGCTCAGAGCCAGTATTGCTACCAAAGCAGACTGGTTTTCTAGCTAACTAGTTATGAGATGCTACAAGCCAGGCTGAAATAAACACTTATCTGTCACTAACACTTAAAAGTAGTGAAAATTTTGCACTGGTTGATTTCTTTCATTACATTTGTCATAGAAAAAAAAAAATCAAAGATAGAAACTTTCTGGCTAAGAAGAACAAGAAAAATAAACAGTATAATCCAGTAAAACAAAAACCTTTGAAACAAGTCATGGCCTTGGCCATACCCAAGGCAGGAAACACGAGCTGTGCCTCCGAGAGGAAAGGCTGCTACAACTGCTTCACTGGGTTTGTAAGTCCTTTCTGCTTCCCCTCTGTGCATAGTTACCATAAGATGAGAAGAAATTCTGCCTTAAAACAAACACTACTCATTTATTTTCACATTAGCTGATTTTGGAATTAATGGCCTGTAGGGAAGCAGAATGAGAAAATGATCACTGAAGAAACAGTGTTGCTTTTGTATTATAAATATTTTACTTTGGAAAAAAACTACAAATACATACCGAATTACTATGTTCAATCAAGTTCTTTCCATTTGAAAGTAGTACAATTCAAATTAAAGAGGAAACCCAAGTGAAATTCAGCTCACCTTTGTGGATAGGGCTCTCAGAGAAGCTAGTCATAATATAAAAAATATTAGTGAGAAGAAATACACCTCTCTGCATTTTGTCACACTCCCATTAAAATCAAGGACAATCGAGTTTAAGGAACAAGCTGTATATTGACTTTCTGATTGTGTTCTTTCCCACCTTACTTGATTCTCTAGCACTGTCAGTCTCTCAGCACCCTGGCATGTCACACACTGCCCAGTCACCTGGCAAAAGCCACTGATCTCATCTCTGGTGTCCTCCAGGCTCCAGCTCCTCAGAGCAGCTATGATCTGACATGCACTGCAACAGAACAACATAAACTTGCTGTGCCATTATTTGCTGTCCTTGGAAAGCACCTTTCTGTGCATATTTTGCTAGTTCACATATGGCAATCATAAGCCTAGCTTGGATGGACCCCAAATAATACATCCTGACAGTGTAAGCACACATCTTGTACTCTGTGCTCTCTGCATGTGGATCCAAGTTATCAGTATTCTAGAGAGACACCTCAGGATAGACAATCTTCAGAGATGTTGGCAATAAAACAATAGCTAGCAACAGGAATGACAGACAGATAGCTGTGATTACAGCTAGAGAAGCACAGAGGTACTCTGACAGAAGATCCCTGCTTACTGATGAAATGCAGTTTTCCAGCCCTGGTTTGTTTGGGTTTTTTTCTGGACACTGGCAAGCAAGCTCTCTGAAAAGACATCAGTGCAATAACTTTAAATGAAAGCATATTCTGCTTCAAGCAGCAGGGCAATGACTCAGGAATATTATCTCTTTATACTGTCAAGAACAACTGAATGCACACTTCTATAGGCAAGTATTTTCCCAATCCACCACAAGTTTCTGAAGCACCTACTGCCACAGCATCCAGTGCTTTTTGGCCATCTTGGGCAAAGTTTGACAGATGTACAGATGTCTGGCAGTGACCATTCTGTCCCCATCCCATCTTTAGCCAAAAGCAGAAGGGAATGTTTCCACAGGTGCTTGAGCAGAGGATCAACAATCTCATCTTTTAAACACTGCACCCTCCAGTGACACAAATCATCAGGCTGACCAGCCACAGAACATAGAGTGGCTGTCAGTTGGCCTCCTGCATCAACACAAGACTTAAACAAATCACCTGTACATCCTTGAAGTCAGTTTCTACAAATGCCAAGTGTTTTTCTCAGCAAGTACTCCACTCCAACCTTTACTGTTAAGTAGTTTCAAGTGCTATTAATGCTTTAGCATCTTAACAGAGGAAATATGTTTCCTCCCCCAGCCCTAAACTCAGTCTCATTATGCACATCACTTTCTTAGTAGTTTAGGCATGTGGATAATCTTAATTTGGCAGTAAACACTTTGTGCAGAGCTATGTCCTGCAACTCTTCTCACTGTGGTGTTAACCCAGGGCTCTGCTGCAGTCCCACAAGGAGAGCCAGGAAGACATGTTCCCTGGCTGATGGCCAGCTCATCTGTTTGCTCTTTTCCCCAATCCTCAACTGCCAGCTCTATGTTACAGCACCTGGATTATTATTTAACCTTTTCATCTACCACGGGTCACTGTATGTTTGGGGTAGTGAAGCAACAAAATCATCATCTGTAATTGAACTAAAAACAATACTGGTGAAGTTATGAAGAGAGTCCCTTTATTTGTGAAATGCATCCTAGTGACCGAAGTGAAGTACAATGATGGCATGGAACAGGAAAGACTGACTTCATATTCCTACCCCCACCCCAAATTCAGGAGTCAAACAACAGCATCTGGTCTTTTCTTCAACAAAAGGGTCAGGGGAAGGGATGGTGATGCCTTCCACTACACCAAGATACATGAGACAACCAAACCAGCTCTGCCAGAAGCTCCTGCAGAACTGCAGCCTCCTCCTTGCAGTGGATGAGCAGAGGCAGAAAACAGCCCATGAAGGTGTCTGAATCCAGTGACAGATTCTGTGTTGTCATGCTGTTTGCTGTGCATGGACAGAGCCCTCTACCCTAGAAGCTGAGCCTCAAGGGAGTGCAAAGCAAAATAAAAAATGCTGCTCTTAAAGACAGGAGCACAAGACAGCTCCCTCTTGATATTATAGATGCACAATTGTTTGCCTTCATACCAACAATAAATAGTAAGGAAGCAACAGTCACTTAGAAAAGCAGTTCAGGGTGTACCCCTCACCCCAGTAATGAAAATTCAAGGCATTCTGAGTCAGAGACAACTTAGGAGAACCATCATCCTAGAGAACAAATAAAGCATATGTGAAAGTATATGGAATTTGGAGTGCATGTAAAAAGAACAACAGTCCCCCTGACAAACAGCATCCCAGAGGGCCTTTAAACAATAAAAAGACCAACACTAGTAGGATGGAAGAAATAAGCTATTTTTGCATTTCCTCCAAGATGGTAAAAAAAAAAAAAGCAAACCACAATAAAGCAGAAACAACACTAAACCAAACCACCAAACTTTCTTTGCTGCAGAATCCCATTACTACAGCCACAAAAAAAAAAAAATGGTGAGAAAAAGATTCAGCAATACCAGATACTCTGAAACGTGTCAGCAAACAGAGGATTAGTCTTTCCACAAGTTTGTCTGCAGGCCTTAAGAACACTGGTGAACTGGAACAAGGGTGTGATGAGAAATAGAAGTATTTCCAAATGCAGGACTTTAAGAAGGGAGAATGTCTCTCTAGTTTGTTAGTCATAAAATGTATGCAGTTTGTCCATGCTGTGCATCTGAATGAGCACGGGGAACAGAACAATAGCCATTGAAACATGCCAGATGAATTCCACTCCAGAATCTTGTCTCTGCAAGCAAGAAACTAGATGGGGTATGTTTACAAATCTTATTTCCTTAATTTTTCTTGGTTTTATATTTCCCACAGCAAACAATAGCAGCAGCAGTCTATTTTTCAAATACCTAGTGAAGGAGAACTAGTCTAGCTTTGTTACACTAAAGCAGAGCTCAGAGTGGGACTAACTGGCATAAACACATGCAATATACAAATCTTTACAAATTTACATGCCATTTACAAATCAATTTAATAGTGAATATTGGCATCTCTCTCTCTTGGTGTCCTCCCCAGTCCTGGCTTACAAGCAAGATCCATGCTTTGGGTACCCTGCAACCAAGAAGTCAGCTGCCAGGGGTGAATTTCATGGTACAAGCCCAAGCCTAGTGTGCCTGAAACACTGTGAGATTGTGAGCTATACAGTGCAGCCATGTATAGATAGCTTTATTCATCCTTCCAGTTTATTGCCCCCACCCCCAGCTCCCTTTCAGGTTCATGACTCAGAATGCTAATTGCCCAGTTTTTGTTGAGGGCTGGCTGACTGGCTGTCAAGCCAATTCTATTGCCTATTTGACAAATGAGCTCTTTTGCCTCCCTGCAAAGGCTGTAAGGAAGGTCACCAGACTGTATAGTGGGCTTTTTTTTTTTCTTTCTTTACAACAAAGTTTAAAGGGAAGAATTCAAGCCAACTTAGTAAAAAAGATAAACTAGCCACCAAACTCACAAATGTACCCCAAGCTGTTTTAGTCACCACCACACAGGAGTCCTGTAAAATGCAGATTATTTCTGTAGTTCCTGCATTTTAAACATGGTCTGGCACACTGTCTCTATCTTTAAATGATTCTGTGCAACAGCAAAAGTACATACAAGTTGATGGCCAGGTTATAAAACAACACAGCTGGACATAAAGCCACATGGTTCAAGACAGAAATAAATCAAAACCTCCTCACCACTGGCAAGTTTACAGTAGATAATCCTTTCTGAAGGCCCCTATAAATGTATACAATAGCAGCACCAAGTTCAGCTTCCATCAAGACAGTTCACTGGGGCAGTCTTCACACACTGGGTGAGGCTGGAAGGGAGCTCTGGAGGGTGTCTGGTCACCTATCTGGCTGTCCAGACTGCTGCTGAGTATCTCCAGAGGGAGACTCCACATCATCTCTGGGTGAACTGGGACAGTGCTCAGTCACCCTCACAGAATTCCCAGTATAAGCTCTGAGAACATGCAGAGAATAAACATCTTTTTACACCTTTGCTGAATAAAAAATTCACAGCATCTCCTTCCAAGCCTATCCAAGCCATCCAACATGAGTATCATATAGCATGTAAATAGACATAGATATGGGTGTATATAGCACCAATTAACATCCCATTACTATGTGTATTTATCTACATCCAAGGCACATGCACAGAGCAATTAGAGTCAGTGAACAACTCTCTTCTGAACCAGAAAAATTTGCCTTAAATTTTGAAGTGGCAAAACTCCAGTGTCTCCAATGTGTCACTGGTTCTGCTGCAAGTGCCAGTTATTATGCCTTAAGTGAAAATCAATCTGTAACTTACTCAGTTTTCTATTAAAAGAAGAAAATAATTATGTAATTAAATATCATAGCACCATTGTTATCAACTAGGTTTATTTCAGTGTTTTAAACAAAGAAAAGGAAACTCTAGCTTTAATTCTAGCTGTTGGCTTTTAGCAAGCCAAACTCTTCATCCAGTAACCCAAAACATACTGATTTGTTTTGTATATTATGTCTTGATATTTTATCTTCTTTCCAAGTTCTACAGCAAAAAAAAAAAAAAAAAGCCTTAAAAATTGGGTTCTGGTTAAACAAACGTTCTGTCTTTCCCCACCCCCCTTTCTTCCCATTTCCAAGCTAATTTTACAGTCTTGCAACACAGCCTGTCAGTGGCCAGTTCCATTTACACAAGAAAAAACAACAGCTATTGTCTCAGCTTTGGCTTGGTTTTCAGGGTTCGTTTTGTTTCTGTTTTGGGTTAGTGGGGGGAGGCTGTTTGTTTTGTTTGGGGTTTTTTTTAAGACAAACAACAACTGGGTTGCTGTGTTAAGGCAAAGCCAAGGAGTCTTCTTTTCTGGCAGCTGGCCTCTGGGCCCTGCAGGGGACACAGGCAGCAGGGATGCTGCCAGCTCTGCCTCCAGCAGTGCTCTAGGACCCCAGCACGCAGGGACTGAAGTGGTTATGTCATGTGCAAGTGTCAGAAGTGACTTCTTGCCAAGGCATTCTTGGGAAAGATGCCAAGGATCTTCCTCTAGGTGAGTTGAGCCAAGCTTTCATTTAACAAAGGAAGTTGGTTTTGTGTCAAGTAGAAACTGCGTGTGGACAAAACGTGAAGCACATTACTACACAAATACATCATTAGAAAAAGAGAGAAAGAGGAAAAACATGGAACTTGGTGCTATATTCAACTTACCTTTTCATTCCATGCCCACAATCCAATCCCAAGAAATGCTATGCCAAGGAACTAAAGGGGAAAAAAAAAAACAAACCCATCAGAGTAGGAACACAATGTATGGATTTTAAATACTTTTTTTTTACATATCTACTGATTCGTCTTCTCTGCTGGATAATCAAGACTGTGGGGGCCTACTGAGAATTTTAAAATAGGTAGTTGTTTATTTTACATTTCAACCTTTGTAACTGGAAGATATTTAAAAAAACCAAACACAGCTCATTCAGGGATTTTCCACATAGCAATAGTAGGTGCAGTAAGTGTCATTTTCTCAGCATCAACCAAGTAAGTTTCTTTCTGGCTTGGTCAAAACAAACTCCACAGTCAAGCAACACATTCTTTTCCTGTTTTATTACTGCCATCTGCACAAAACACTGTTCTCACAGCTCTCTCAGTGAAAGCAACTAAAACAACATCCTAAATTTACATGTATTATCAGTTTTAGCAATGTTGTCCACTGAGCTCTTTAAATATAACCCACAATTTGGGGAGAACAGTCAAATGTATAGAAAAGTCATTGTTTTTAAAGCTCTAGTGCACGATCCAATACCAAACAACATTCAGCAGGTGGCTGAGCACATCTGTCAGTGGCCATCTCTGAAACTTTCATCTCAGGTTTGAAAACCCAAGTGCTTGCTGAAAAGAACACTATAATCACTCCAGCTTCAAGTCATGTAATGAAATGTTGCTCAAACTTCAAACTCTGCTTTTCTTTGTGGTTTGCCCGCAGTGCACAGATTTGTTTTGGCACAGGGTGAGCTCTCCTTAAGAGTTGTGCAAACAGTTAAATACCCTAATGATTTTCCCTTTGCAAAACAGGACAAAAGTGGTTTTCTGTTGAGAAGTGGGAGAAGGCAGGAATACCAACTGAAAAAGCTTTCCCAGAAGTGATTTCAACAGCTTCAAACAAGATTCCATCTTCCTTATATGCACTATTTTTTTTCAAAGTGTCAATTTTAGCCTTCTAGTCCAAGAACAACTCTATCAAGTGGAATACACTCACTTCAATACCCTGAAGTTCCCAACACCCCTCTCATCTCTGAGGGGTGCAGTGCCAGCTGACCCAAGAACTATGCACACTACACCCAGCGAGCTGACCCAGTAGCCCATCTGCACCAGCTAGAAATGAAACTCTCCTTTTTGACTTAAGAGTCATGATTGTAGATTTAACAATATTACAAGCCAGGGTTCTTCAAAGGAACTGTTGCAGGCTTGGATGTATTTTAACATAAGATAAATGGAAAAATTCCCTAGATGGAAAAAGAGAACTGCTGGTCAAGAAAGTCTTTTATTTCAGCAGCTTTAATTGTCTATAAAGTATAAGAGATGGATTTGAGAATGTCATTACAGCCTCCTGTGATACATGATGTGAGCCAAAAAAGGTCATCATACCTGTATTGAGATTGCTCTTTTTCTATGGTTCTAAAGCCTGCCAGAGGAGCGTGTGTAATCCTCCCCACTGCAGTGATTATTTGAAACCTGAGATAAAGCTGCACAAGCTTCCAAATCTCTTTCAGACAAATGCAGGGTTTTTTTGCAATAACAGGCTCCTTCCCTTCTTCCTTACATTGCCAAAGGCACGGAGATTGAAAAAACAGAAGTGGGGGGAGGAGGCTATATTCTAAAAATCCATAAGCTGCATTTGGAAGTGGCAATTTGTTATCTGTAGAGAGTATGTTTTGCAAATAGCTTAATACATTTTTGAACAGAATAAATACAGAAAGCTAGAAAAAGAATTTGATCAGTGCATACAAATGTAACTTCACAGCCACAAACATCATCTGCAAGTCTGGCTCAGATCCACTAGCTTTCTCCCATTTAATTCTGTTGAGTGTCCTGATCCTTCACCAGAAGTAGAGACTTCAGGGTAAGATTATCTTGTGCGGTGCAAAAGGTGACTTACAGCAGACTGTATGGATCTCAAGCTCATGTCAATTAACAGATTGGGTAATGAGACTGTACTGTACTGAGATTGTCAAGCTTCTGCCAAGCCTGTCCAGAAAAAACAGGAAACTCAGTTCTTGGTTTTCAAGGGGATTAAAGACATGCATCCTGCTCAGTCCTCTCCATGCCCCAAAACAGAAATCACTGTCCAGCTGCCTTTAGAACTAGCTGATGCAACAGGAACAATGGACAGGATCCATGATGAGAAAAAGTTTCAGCATGGAATCATGAACTTGTCATCACAGGATGCTGTGAAGGGCATTCACAGCATCAGTTTAATAGCATTCATCAGAAAAGATGAGATAAATTAAGAGGACTCGTAGTTATTGAAAAGTGATTTTGATCCAACATCTGGCTCTGTTTTTATACAGTTGCTTATTAAGAGATCACCATATTCCTGCTTTGTTGCTTAATTGCCTCTTGCCCTGGACAAACTCTGCTTGCATTACATAAAACAACATAGTGAGCTAGGCACACCACAGGCCTAGACACACATCCCCTTAAATCATTCCCCAGAATAGCCCACCCTTGCACAAACACAGCCTGCTATGGGTGTGGAGCACCCAGGAATCTTCTCAGTAATCCCACTGGCAGAAGAGATGTTCACAGGGACACTTACACCTTTCACCAGGATTCACTTTGGATTTTATGGACAGTTAAAGAAACTCTGGCATTGCCTAAAAAAGTTGAAAGTGCTTAACAAAAATCCCTCTGTTTTTGCTGTTAGAACCAGAATTAAACAAAACACAACTTGCTTATCTTGCAGCCCTTCTGGAGATGTCTCCATCTCCAGTCTTGTTCTGCTTGCTTAGCACCAGAGTGAACATCTCATCACAGCTGAAGCACGTGGGGAGACAGTGAGATGGTATACACATCACCTCAGTTAAGTCTGGAAAACTGCATTTACATCCATTCTCTTATTCCAACGAGTAATAAAAAGATGGAAGCTTGCCTCATTATCTACAAAACACTCTACAGAGAAAACCAGTCTCAATTCTCCACAGACATCTAGTGAGGCCATTTAGTCTGACTATAAATGATCACTGGATCTGGGGCAGAGCTTGTAAAAAACCTTGATACATTTTTTTTTTAAACAATAATTTGCAGAATATTAAAACATTCCTCTGAAGTATTACAGTCTCACAAAACAAGTGGTTTAACAGCACCTTCTCAGCCACAGGTTTTCTACTCACTTCAAACACATGGGTTCAAATTTCTGTGAAGGGTATATGTATTTAAGAGCACAACGTGTAGCAGTGTTTGCATTGTTGCCCTACTTGTAACATTCCCAAGCAGCTCAGGCGTGGATTGATAAATATTTCAAGTTGCATAGATCTTATTCCCAGTCTCCTCTGGAGGAAAATGACTCTGTTGCTAGGGATACAGCATCATAGAGCACAGCCTTTCAGTTAAGGGTGCAGGGGTAAATAAGCATGCAAATACTAGAAAGTTTGAGAGAAAAGAGCTTAATTATGGAGTGATCAAACATTACTTTCACATACTGAATTTTTCATCTCAGCTGACGTTCTTGGGTAACTTGGCACCAAAAGGAAAATAACCTCAGGCCAAGCAGCGAAAGGTTGGTTAGTGTGCCACATGGATAAACCTGTGTGGATATATTTAAGCCTAGGGTGAGATGGATCTATAGTGCAGCCACCTGGCTAACTTCACCACAACAATACAGATGCACTACTGCAGTGTGTCAAGATTGTCAGAGTTCAGAACCAGAGCTTCCTTGCAAGAGTTTTTTTTGCTTTGGAGCCCTGTGTTTAGCCAGCATGCCACAGGAACACAAGGCACAGTATTTTCCTGACGAGCACAGCAGTGATCCGCACAACATCAAGTGTAATATTTCACATCCTGAAACACAAGCAGGAAACACAGGACTTCTGAGCTTTGCACCTATACAAAGCAGCTCTGATGAGTCCCTAACTGACTCTAAAACACCAGATGAAGAATTTTTCCCTAACCTCATCCTCCGCAGCACTGCGCTCAGAGATATTCTAGTTAGAATAGTCACCGTTTTAAGTGTTTTATGCCAAATCAGTCTGCTTTTCAGTCAGCACAAAAAGGAGCTTAGCATCTGTCAGAGCACCAAGGAGTGTTGGGTTTGTTGGGTTTTTTTTGTTTTTAAGTAGCCCTGACAGAGAAAAGGCACCAGAACAGAAGTTAAACTGAAGTTTCATACATTTTCCTTTTATGCCACTGATGCACAACAGGCTTTAAGTATGTTTGTTAGCACTCTTTCCAACAAAACACATTGGACATCATCTCAGCTCTCCAGCTTTCACCTGAACAGTATCACAGGGAGGGAAGGTATCTGAAATCTACTCAGTTCCTTCCTCCATTCATCCCAGTTCCAGTAACTTTCCTTTTCAACACACACAGCTACAGCATTCCATTTTCATGTGGCTCAACTGCTCAAAGCACACATACATGTTTACATATTCATGGCAATGCTTCTACACAAAGAGCAGGTTCCCCTCCAGCCCAGTCCTTGCTTGCCTGCAGACATCACGAGCAGGAGAGCTCCCTATACTACAGTCAGTGAATGAAGACACTGCGTAGGTGACTAATTACCATTTTGGTTCCCAGTGACATTCAGATACAGACTGAATATAGACTAAAAGACGTCAAATCTATTTCCATTTTATGCACAGCTTTTAAAAAACATGAAACTATTTCAGATAAGTCTCAGTAAAGCCTCTTCCCTCCCAGTGCAAAAGGCATGCATGTGGAAAAAAGATGCCAGTTTCCACACATTTTGCTCAGCTGAACCAATTAATAATAAGGACTCATCCAAAGCAGAAAATCAGACCAGAGAACACTAGGAGAAAAGCTGTCTGCTCCATCTTGCAGGACTCCAAGTGATGCTTTCTAATGAAAAATTAAGCCCATATGATCCCTATTTTCAAAGCAAGATACTGTGGCTGTTAATGTATCTTTAATTTTCAACAGCATGGGCTTTTTGCATTGACAAGATATATATAGATACATATATATATAATATATACACAAACACTCCTCCCCAAATGCAGAGTCAGTTGCCATTATTTTCTTATTGCCTCCTCTAGTTGTTTAATTACAAAAGACATCTGTTTTCTGTTACTGGTGCTCTATGTATTTCTTTTATTTCTTTCTGGTGGTGCAGTTCTAAGCACTGCCTATCAACTTGGAGCAAAAGTCCCTAAAGACTCAAGTCCCTCTCCTCTTGTCCACGGAAATGGATATACTGGAGAACAAAAAAAAACAAAAAAAAAGATGAATGAGACCTTATTTCCCCTGCTTCAACTCTTGAACAACTCCCCTCAAGCCTAGATAAATTTATCACTTTCCAAGTTCACAATGAAACTCTCCAATCTCAGGTCCTGCTGCCTAAAGAAAGAACACTCTGTTTGGAGCAGATTTTTTTAAAGTACACAAAGCTATTACATATTAAGACGCTGTAAAATTATTCACTAAAAACCTTTGGAGTTTTTACTTCTATGAGGTCTAGCTGATTTCCTAAAACCAGTACCTTTTTTTTCCCATACAAAAATCAAAGACCTTTACAAGTACTGCACAGAAACATTTTTCAAGCCTACAGAGCTGAAGTAACAAGACATCTCCATGTCAGTTTCTACTTTCAAAACCATCCAAAAATTATGTGATGCTGTAGCTGTGTGCAAAAACAGCACAGGCTTAAAACACAACCACAAACAGCAGGAGAGTGTAAAATGAAAAGAATTGAGAAAAAAACCCAAACCTGAATCCCACACCCTGTATATACACACATTCATCATTTCTTTTAGCCAATTTGATAATGCAGAGACACAGAAGTCTTTTTATTCTGCTCTGCAAGTAAGAAAAGGTTCAAAGGCAAAGAAAGCCTGTTCTGCTTCAAGGTGGGGTGAAGCAAAGTGTCTGGAAGCAGTGCTGTGAAGGGGTCATTTTTCAGGTCTGTCTCGCTGCCCAGGGCTAGCAGCATTCTACCCCAGAGGACAGCAAAACCTCCTCCAGCTGTCCTCTTCTTCCTGCTGCACTGATCTCACTCATCCCAAACGACCCTGCTTCAGCTTCAGGCTCCCATCATGACTCCTCTTCATATTCTTTTTTTTTTTAAGCAACTGGTTCATTAAAAACAGAAGTTTAAAAAAAGAAAAAAACAAACCCAAGCAAGCAGCAACTAAAAGAAATAAAAAACAACACAGAACAGAGTACACATGAAATTCCCATTTTGAAACTGATACACAAATGCTCACTTATTTCAGCTACAAGCAGTGAAGTTGTAATGTCTAATTCAGGCATCTGATACCAGGAAACAGAAAGGATCTGAGCTTGTCTTTTTCCCTAGTAACAAATGGGTGATTACATTGCCTACACAATTGATTGAAGTAGCTGAGCACAACAAGAGTGCAGAGGCAGGAACACAAACAGGTAGGCTTGTCAACACAGCAGGATACTCCGAATGCTCAGCATTTCCTTCCAGAGCAGCAGTCTCAGCCCCCAGCTGTGCTCCTGGCCTATGAAGGAGTTCCAAAAGTCCTCCAGCTACACAAGCTGCCACATCCCGGGCTGTTTCCATGGACTGCACCCGGAGACCCAGTCTCTTGGCTAAGAAGCAAAAGCATGTGGAGGATGAGGGATGCACGAGAAGACCGAACCAGCCTGGAGACTGAGGCACCTAAGTGAACACCACCTCTCAATTTCACCAAATGCTCATTCCTGGTTCTTTTTTACAAGTCACCCACTGTAAGACATTCAAAGACATTTTTGCTTGTGTCATGCAAACACTATGGGGTTTTCTAGGATCAGGTTCACAACTGCTTTGCCCCAAAATAAGGTCACTCTGGTCAATATCCTTTCATTTGACCTTTCATTCAACCATCCATGGTCAGCCCTTTCCACCTGGTCTGAAAGCACAACAGGCTGTGTTTCCAGCTGCAGGTGGGGTTGCTCAGTGTGCCATTTAGCTGCAGCTCCATACAAACCACAAATAAATTCCATGACATTTCATACAGCACTGACCCTTCTTGGCACAGAAGGCATGAAAGGAGCCCAGTATAATGCAACTGCCTTCCCAGCACTGCCCTGTTGTTCTGGCTGCACTCACACGACCTCTGCTTGGCTTCTCTCACTGCCAAATGGGCAGGCAAACAAGTGCAGGGTGGCACATCAGATCCTCTCTTTCCATGCACCAGATCAAGCAATTACACTCTCAGGGTACTAGAGAGAGAAAGAAAAGGGGAATAGCCTGCGTGAAGACCCAGACACATCACCAATAGCTTTCCACCTCTCCTTCACTTCTTAACTAGCACTGTCAGCTCTTAGCTCACGTGGAGCAGAAGGGAAAGCCATGTAGGTGCTGAAGTGATGTGCCCCAAATAAAGAAGGGTCACTTCCCTGCCCTGCCATCAGTCAATAGATATGATGTTTATATAACAATGCAGGACAACAAATCTATCCCATAGCTTCTACACTGTCAGTGTGGTCTGTCAGCTTGTTCAGTGCTCCTACACAACTCCTGAGATGTGCATCTCCGAGATGTGCTACAGGAACTCACAAGCTCCACTTTGTAACTGAGCCCAACCAACATAATCCCAGAGAGGCACAAACAAAGAGCTTCTGATCAGCCATGAAGCCATGTGGAGGTTGAAGCTGTGAAAGCAGCAGAAGGAGAAAGCCCACACTCCACAATGTTTCCAGTGACTAAGAGAGACTGGTTCTGGCTGCTGGCTGAGCCAACTGTCTGTCCCCGTAAGATGCTGCATCTATCATTAATCTAGAGATATAAAACTGAACTGAAAAAAACCAACAAAGTTGGTTTGTTTTTTTTCTAATGTAAGAAAAAAAGAGGAATCATTAGTTCTTCAGAAGAGGATTCACAACAATCAGGATATACAAACGTACTAACGTGTTGCACAGTTCTCTCAGATTTACATTTTAACTTCAATGTAGCTGAGAATTAGTGGAAGCCTTGGAAAGTTGTTCCTATAATTATAGTATGTTACTTAGGAGAATCAATAACTACATGCATGGTAAGAAAAAGTGAGAGGTGGGGGGAAAAAAAACCTAACCCAGAATAGCAATCCAGTAAGTTTTCCTTCATTCAGATGCCATCCATTCACATCACAGAATCGGTTAACTAAAAGGAGTACCAACTGCTGCATCTCCTCTCTAGAAGTAATTCTTATTTTAGAAATGCAAATTTTAATAAGAATGCTTACCAGCCTTACCAGATCTTCTACTTTGTCCCTTTATAATGCAAGCAATTAGGTTTGCAACTGAAATTATTCCATCTCTGAGAATAGCTACTTGTATTTTTGTATTCTCATGGAGTGCATCAGTCCAGTTAACTTGTCTGAATGGTTATCCTCTGTACATCAGAGGATATGATGTATACGTATGATCAGTGTAACATACTGAGAGAGACTCTACTGCTCTTCCTACTTCTGCCATACAAAACAGCAATATTTGTGGGAACAAAACAGCAAAAACCTAAGATAGTGTCCCCAGTACACTGGAGCAAACAATAGAAATGGGGTTTTGTGCTACTTCACTGTATTACTGTGTGGCCTTTCCACAAGTAGTGGCTGAAAACCCTGGAAGTTGGCACCAAAGAAAAGAGCTACTGAGTCAATCTCAACTGACAGAAGCAATGCAATTAAGAGCTCAGGTTAAGCTCTGCCATATACTTTCTACTTAATTCACTCTTCCAAATCCCGTCAGGAAGGGCTTTCTGAGTAATCCAGCCATCCCTTTGCTTCAGATATAGCCAGGAAAGGCAATAATACAGATGAATACAGAATAAAATCATCATGCAGGTATATACTGACTACATGCATGCTACTTAGCACTAAAATTCTCCTCTCCAATGCAGTCTTGTAAGGTAATGAGAAATAATAGTAAATATAAATATCAGAACTTGGGTACATTTTTGTAGGAAAATGATTTTTTTTCCTGGTGATTAGATTACTTCTCTGGCTCTAAAAGATAAAATGTAATCAGACACTAACAAAAAAATACTACCTTTTTTCTTTTTTTTTCTTCAGGGTGTGTGGCTCCAAATAGCTGCTACTATTTACACTGCAGTTAAACTCACAACTGAGATTTCTGTGTTCAGTGACCTTGAAAACTGCCCATCTGAAGATGTTCCCTTGGAATTACACTAAACTACTGCTATTCTTAGCACATAAAACACAGGTCATGATAAGCTGCATGGTAAGCCTCCAGGTGAGCTCTCAGCAGCAAGATCCCTCATTTCATTTCAGAACAGAAGCTAACATACCACCCTGCAAGAACTTACCAAACTGAATTAAAAATTCCACTGGAACAGTATCGTTTGTAAAAGCTGAAGAGGTGAACTGTGCCGAGTGACTTCTACACTGAGACAGACCCTGAGCTTGTTGCTGTAACTCAAGAAATTATATGTTTTCATTTTTCCACTCCAATGGCAAGGCTGCTGCTCCAACCCAGCATGATCTGACAGGAACCCTGAACACCACCTGCCAGTTCCAAAGCAGAATTCTGGGTGGTTCCATTTCTCAGCCAGTGCAGTTTAGTACCATGCATAAACCACCAATGGCTGCCTGACTTTATATGCAGTACAGTCCATCTCAGTCTTTGCTTCCAGATTTTCACCCTCAATTTGCACATTAGAAACTTTTCATTCGTGATTTAAAAAGTCCAGTAACACTGTCAGGCTATCAATCCCTAGAGTTTAACCTGAGGAACACCTTAACAACCAACACTAGATCAACTGTTACCATTCAAATGGTACAGACAGCTATTTCTAATATATTTGACTAAGGTTGTTGCTATTCGTTTTGCATAGAAAAAAATTATTTTTGGAATTACAATTTTTTCACCCCAAGAACCAACATCAGCTAGGTTCTTCCACTGAGGAGTGCCAAGAAAATGCTGACACAGAAGCAACCTCAAATCCCCATCACCTCTCTGTGTACACAAAGTAAGTTTTGCCAGAGCCATGTGTGTGAGCTCAAAGTCACCACCATTTGCACGTGATGCAGTGACTAGCCTTTGAACAAGCTGTGTGTCATGCAGCACAGATAAACTCCTTTCCATTGGCATTTCCTAGCAATTGCTCAATTCCTTTCCACAAAAGGAAGGTTGCAACTTGGGCAATAAGTGTCAAGAAGTGCTTATTGAATGAACACGGGGAATTCTTCACTGAATCATCACTGGACGGAGTTCATCCTTACACCAAGCTACAACAAAGGATACACTTTAGTGAAACTGTGTAGTATGGGGTTTATTTAATCCCATAGATTGTCCACAGAGGCACTAGACTGGTGCCATCATAAAGAAGAAGAAGAAAAAAAGTCATGATAATCAGGTCTTTTGCTGTATTTTAGAAGTCATAGAAAAACACACCTATTAAGGGTAGTATTACTTTTGAAAAGTTCAAGTGTAACTCCTACACTTAATATATATTTCATTATATTTCATTGCTTTATTCTATCACAAATTAATAACAGACAAGCCCTTTTATAAAGTTACGGATAAGGTTTTGATAAAACTGATGTGAAAGACAAAACCACTATAAAACACAGAGCACAGTTAATTTATGTTTGGTTGAATGAAAAACTGAAAATAAGCCTATTTCATATTCCCATGTTCCATTTAACATTTAGATTGATTTATGCAATATTAAAAAGAATTCTCTATTGGTATTAATTTGTAATCCTTTCCATTATTAAAATTTTATCCATCTACCATCTACTAAGTGGGGATTAGGGCAGTAAATTGTACACATATTTCCCTTCAAAATAAGAGTAGAACAGGCAAGTCAGCATTTGCAACAAGTTTAAATAACACAGGGAAAAAAAAAATAAACTTCCAGCATTATAAACTTCTTCTTCTGTAAATCCTAACTAGAGAATTTACACAACACAAAGGTGCATGTTCACTTCTGTTGGGTTTATTTTCTGTTTATGGTCAGTTACAGACATCTAGGACCAAAGCTGCAGCTTCTTTTTGAGAGGGTTTATTTTTTGTTCCTCTAAATATTTGTTTTAATTTTCTCTGATATGAAACACAGAAAATGGTAACTGCATAAGGACAAGAAACTGCTGTTGAAATTCCAGAGGAGCTATAGTAACTGTGGCCATCTGTACTTTATTCTCCATTCTAGCTACCTCACTTCACACACAATCCAGGAGCTCCTTGCAGCTCTGGGTGGTGTATCACAATCTTCCTTAGTCCCAAAGCACAGAGCTTGAGAGTGAACATCTCTTTCTAGTAGAGGAGCTCTGAAGTTCTGAGTTTGCTGATGAGCAAAATGCCTTTTGCATTCACATATAGCTAGAAATTGAGTACTCACCCAAGACCATCTAATACTTCATAAAGTGAGGGCTACTCACTTTCACACAGGTCAAGGCACATGCTGTTCAACTGCAATTTCTGTACAGTGCTTATGATGTACATTAAAGCATTCACCACCATTAAACAAAGAAACGCTTAAACCCACACTCATACTGCTTAAATCCTTGTAAAGTCAAAAGGAATTTAAAGCAACTTTAGAAGATAAAATCACCAAAGAGAGGATTACAACATATAGAAACTGCTGCATGCTTAGCAAAATTGACTATCTGCAGCAGCACAATGCTACAGCTGCTGATAAAAAGCCTTGGGCCTGAACTACAAGGTACTTTTCCCTCACGTTTCACTGGCCTTACAATAAAAACATCTGCGAAGACATAGACAAACTTTATTTTTTAGCACTAGTAACTTCAACCAGGGGAACTCTTATTAGTGCTCCCTAAGGTCATGAACTTCTATTGACATACTAGACTGTTTGCCATGTAGTGTCAATAATCTGCTGATTAAAGGTCTCTCCAGTCCCACAGGCACTATAGACCATGACAGCTTAATGACCCGCTTATTATAATCTGATGTAAGAATCTTCTACCAATTCACATTGTCTTATTCTAAATGAGTCTGCAAATTTCTGAAGAAGTTTAGAAACAAGACTGCAAGACCTGGAGCTATATATGATGGACTGAAAGAATAGAGGTGACAGCATCACCACCACCAAGCTGACAAGAAGCACGACCTTCAGCAGACACACCAAAGTGGATTAGCAGGAGTGCCTGGGAAGGAGCAGCCCACAGTGAGCACTGGCTGACAGGCAACGAGGCAGCAGCTACAACACCAGAGTTCTTGTCACACACCTGCCTGCAATGAGACCCCACGCAGGTCACATCCCTTCTGTGCCTCAGTTTTCTTCTATTATCTTTTTCTTGTCTAAATAGACTGAATTCAAGGCCTGTCTCAAAGCTGATGGCTGAGTACAATACCATCCTTATTGTATAGGAGGAAAAAAAAATAGTTTCTCAGGCTCAGCAAGGGTGAAAGTGTTGATGAAACACTGGTTTCTTATTGTTCAATTAATTGAGATGGGATTTGGGGTTTTACAACAGATTATTTCTGGTTCACTTCCACTTCAACATACTGAATATACAACAGTATGTGAAAAAGCATTTAGCAAAGGTTTCATTTTAGCAATACCATTAACACTCATTTGGTTTTAGCCACACACTATCACAATGAGGTACAAACCCACTGTCTCAGATTTTAAGAAGCCTAAAAAACAATACTGAAGGAAGGAAAAGATAAATGCAGCTGTAATGAAGTTAGCAGTGTTGTCACATGACAAAAATACCTAGAAAAGTCCAGAGGAGATGGAAGAGAAATGCAGAGGCCCATCTTTTCTCATGGTCTGTATTAAATGCCACTAGAAAATAAAGCTAGCAGTAGCCTTATCAACCATTCACACCTGACAAACTTTCATCAGCATCAGAACATTAAAGACTGTTTTGATACCTTTTAGTCACAGCAGACAGCTATACTTTAAAAGATGCAATTATCTTGTCTGACAAAGCCAGACATGTGGGGCTTTTTTCTTAATAAAAGCCTGAGAGTCAAAAGAAGGAAAACAAAGCAAAGAACATAAAAAGCAGGATAGACAGAGTTCATGTGGCTTGCGCTGTCTAGTTTTTCTCCTTGACTGTCCTAATTAAAGTGTATTTGGGATCAACACGTTTAAGTCTAATAATGCCACACAGGATCCTAAGAGAGCAAGGGCACTAAGCTTGTTTGCTACAAGCTGCATGTCTGCCCTTGCCCGAGTAATCTCAAGTGCTGACTAGACCAAGAACTGCCCTTTGTGCTATTTTTGCTACCCTCAGGCCTCACAAAAATCAGAGAACTGCAAGCTGGCAGGAGCTGAGACACAGATAGAACCCAGAGAAGTCCATGAGAGGTACTAGCAAAACACGAACAAAAGAAGCTCCCCAAACAGGGCAGGAGCTCCTGTTAACATTCCTCTGTGGCAGTACTAGCTGCCTCTTATCAGTTCCAGATTTCCTCATCTGTTCTGCATGTCCACCCAGTTCTCAGAAGAGAAGAAACTCCTCTGTGAAGTGAGGCTTGGAACAAAATCCCTGTCCTGGGACAGCACTTCTCTTCCATTTCATTCCCATCTTGTACAGGATTTGGTGCACCGAGTTATTTTAAAACCAAAAATGCCAACAGACAAGAAGAGGAATTTGTTCCAACATGCCTCTAGGCAGCAACGAGCTCTAATCAGCTCCTCCAGAGAAGCCAAACAGACATTCAGTGACCATCCCATGCCCTGCAACATGACATGTTCAGCAACAAAACGTTGATTCTTAGTGTTCTCTAACAATGGTATTAGTAAAGATGACTGGAAAACAAATCTTACATTTGATAATTCATATGGAAAACAAGTGGCTACTACTGATTTGGTATCTTAAACTGAATGTCTGCTGTGCGGTCCCAATGGTTCTTGTATTCAATATTTTCAGATTGTTGTGTTCTTGGTCTGTATGTTGAGAGCTGAGGTTTTTGTTTGGGTAGGTTTTTTTGGTTTATTTATTAAGAAAAAACTAAGTTATAATTCCAAATATGAGGAAAGATTAATTTTCCTTCCAAAACATTGACTCGTGCTCACTCCAACACTCGTACTGTTTCCTGTAGATTGTCAGTAATCACAAGACAAAGTAAGTTTTATATCAAAAGAGGCAGGGTAGCTAAAGCATATCAGATACATGAAATAAAACTCCATTTTGAAAAGCTTGAAAGCATCAGAAAGTAGTGTCTCAAATATTCTTAATTATTTTTCCCCCTTTACAGTTCTTTAGAGTGTTTATTGGAATCAGTAGGAAAAGAGAAAAAAAAATTCAAAATGAAGCTGCAGCTGGTGTTTTTCAGCTTCCAGAGTAGACCAGAATCAACACACAGATTAACTCTATCAGATTTGCTGTGTACCAAGGCAAACCTCTGGCAAGTCTTGCTTCACTTGAAAAAGCAACAGAATAACCATTAACTCACATATTTATCAAACTTCCAAAATCAATAATGGCTGTGAAGCAAATCAAATAACGAATACTAGTTACTTTTCCTCCTTTCAGAGGAGGACAGGCAGAAATAGGAAAGAAAACCCTGAAATCTGACAGCTGCCTTTGTATTCTTTATAAAATAAGACCTGACAGAATTTAGGAAGTCTATCCTTATTATTTCATGCCTCAAGACTGTACTCCCATTGTGCACTTCAGGTGTTCCTACAAGACACCCACTGCATTTTGATCAAAAACAGTTTCCCTGAGAACAGACACTGCAGTTCTGCAACATGCAGTTGAAACTCTTCTGATTAATGTCAATATGCAAAGTAAAAATCCTATTCTTACAGCAAGATCCACCCACAAGTCCTTTTGTACCTGCTATAGGCTCATTACCTCCAGCAAGAGGTCTACTCTTCAGCCTTACACAGGTAGTAGGAAAGGTATTTTTAGTCAATCTGCTATGACTGCAGTGGAAACGAGGAGGAAAAGCTAATAGAGAGCAACTAACAATAATTCACTGGACATGAAAAACAAGTTTTTGGGTCCAGTGTCTAGTGTTCAATAGTTTTTTTTGCAAACAGGATAAAAGGAAAGCAGCACAGTTAAGTCTTCCTATAGCAGTTAGAATTAGACTTCAAGTTTAAGAGTGTACAGAAATCCAGACAGAATAAAATCATCTATCAGTGCACACAAGTATCAACAGAAGAATAAAATTCATTGATTTGGCTTCAAAATGTTTTTTGCATCTTTCTGAGACAGAAGTGACAAGTTACAAGATGGGGTTAAAAATGTTAGAAAGGCAAATAATGGAAAAAACTTTTACAAGTTGTATCTGAAGTTACTCTAAGGCCAACTGACAAGCTGCCATTGTAATTTTTGGCCATCTCTCACCCCATCTCCCACGCCCTCAATGAATATGTATTCTCTGCCTTTGAGCTGAAAGCTTTTTGTTTCCTGTGGCAAGAAGTTGAATGTATTGAAAGGTTTTGTGAGACAAAACAATGCAAACAGAAGACTTATGTTAAACCCCAGATTTAGCAGTATACAGTAAGGATTATAATCCTTTACACATCAACACTCAGATTTAAAGTTGCATAGTTTTTCCTCATTATAAATGACTTCATTTGCAAATAAAAATAAAATAAAATAAATTATCACTTCTGAGACATCTGATGATCCTACTTTTTTCCCCAGGTTGGAAAGGGATCTAGTTCACCCCTCCAAGCTACCATCTTTCTGACTACATAAGTGCCTCTGTCCTCCAACTGTGACAGACAATAGACAATAGGATTCATGGGCACTAAAGGCCTAAAATTGTTAAATAGATTTTTGTGGTGTGTAAATCACAACCCAACTACTTGCCCCATACAAGATTTTTCTCATGAACCTTGTACCTTCTGCACAATACAATGCTCCAGAAGAAATATTAGTGCAGTTTGTCTTGCGGTAGCAAAGATTTATTGAAAAAAAATCTGACTCCTACTGCTAAAGGGAAACAAAGAGGCTGCACAAAATGAACAAATCTGAGAGAATATGCTCTAGCAAAATGCTGGCAATGGCCACATTCCTCATTGTAATATCAATATCATAAGCTCTCTTCAGCCCGAAAACAGATCAACAGAATATGGTTTCAGGAGCACATATGCACACACATTACTGTTAAATTTTATTTGAAACATATCACTTCTTTAGCCTCTAGTGGAATCCTCAGGATTTTCTGGATAAAAGCCTTAATCAACTGCCATTTCTTAATAGATTATCAGTAAATTGGTTCATATTAGAAAAGGAAATGGTCCTTCATTTATTATTATCGCAACTTTTTGATTTGGCAACCTTCAAAGGTTCCCAAAAAGCCTCTTCCCTACCCCACCCCAAAACCCTAGCATAATAGAACACCTTCCCATCTGTGCTTTCACAGGTGGGTGCAGAGTTTCCAGGATCCTTGCCTGGACAGATACATTCCCAGTAAGCAGGAGCCTTTGATCAGCTTCCAGCTGACTGCTCATGAGGATTTGTTTAGGGCTCAGGCTGTTGTAAAACAGCATGAGAGAGAGTTCCTGTGCACACAGGTCACATCAAACACACTCACTTTGAGTCCTGCCCTAACACAAGCTCCATGCATTACTCTGCAGTCCTGAGCTGCTCTTGCTAAGCGGAACTTTCTTCTACCGTAACTGAAATGTCCAAGGCCAGACTGACTCAGTTACCACTGAGAATAAAGTGTGGTGTCCCAAAGGAAAGCAATAGTAGTACTTCTCCAGCTGAGAAACTGTAGAGGCATTTACTGAAGTACTTCTGCTGCTCTATTTCCCATAATTACTTCTTCAAACCCTAATCTGTTTTGGTTGGTGTAGGTCCATGGCTAGCAAGGAAGCTATCAATGCTTCCTTTGGGGAAAGCAGGGATACAGCTTCACACAAAGCGGCCTTTAAATAACTAATACACTCTGCAGACACACTGGCTGGTGCTCAGTATTTGGTGCTTCTATTTTTGGTTAGCATCACTTAAAATATTCTGTTAGCAGAATTCTGTCCCTCCCCACTTTACCATCTTCTCTGGCCTATTTACCATCATCTGTATTTGAATCCCAGCCCTGTGTATTACCTTCACCAGAAAAAGCAGAAATCAGCATGAACATGATACAAATAACAAGGTAGAAAAAAGCTTTTATCTGTCTCGCCCCCCTAAGATGATGCCAGTACATCAGAAGCAACCTGTGGCTTGCATGGAGCTGCCAGATTACCCTTTGGACACAGAAAAAAGATGGGTCATAAGCTACTGGATACTGAAAAGCTTAGAGAGAAGAAAAAAAGGACATGGTTTGTTAAATCCACTCCTGAAAATCCTCAACAAAAGGCAACTTTCCTTGCTGGCAGTCCATTTAGTTGTCCAGCTCATTCCCGGTCCTGAAAACTCTCTTCCAGTAATCTGCACAACTTCCCAGTCCACGCAAGAGTCATGCAAGAAACAGCCAAGATAACAGATGAAGAGATGGGGATAAAATCTTGGATGAAAGCCAAGAGTTCTCAGAAAACAGATCTTAATTCTGTACTACATTCCTCCAAGTCAGAGTACAGGGCAACATGCAGTAGCAAGTTTCTTGGAGGAAACACTAAACCCTTTGGACAGAGACTGAGAAGAGTAAAACACAGGGAGTCTGTGAAGGCAAAGAAAATATCCCTGAAAGAGGCAGATGTAAAGAAGAGATGACATTTTCAGCTTTATTTCACTTGACTGGACAGAAGCACACACCAGTCGGGACGTGTGTCAAGAGCAAAGGAAGACTAAAGATGGCAAGGCAAGTTAAAATATAACAGACTAAAGAACAAGTGCACCCAAGAGTTTATGTGAGGCTACACTAGATCTCTGTATCATTTATGAAACAGAAAGAGACTTCATTACTCATAAGTAGCCAGTCATTTATCACAGATATTACAAAAAGATTTGTTAAGAGAATTTTGGATGTTATATAATCATCCTATGGGTCACCATCTGTCTTAGTCTTCATAAAATGAAACATATGCTGTTTTCACTAACTGCTGTAGTAGATTCACATCCTCATCCTGCACATGTGCTGCAACAGAAGAAACCTATTCATATCATTGGGAATATGTCAGAGGCCGATACCAAGTAGTGCTCTGCCAGCAGTTCTCCCTCCCATGTTCAACTAATAACTCAAGAACTCGGACCTCTCACTAACTCATCATACATACCAATGCCTGTTATTTTTCTGCAGCTTTCTTTTGGCAACAGTTACGATCAGTTATTCTTAGCTTTTTTCTACCTCCACCCCTCTGTTTTTCATGTTCTTTAAGAGGACAACTCAGAACTTTAACTGCTCAAAGAGTTCCTGTATATAAAAGACGATCCTCTGTGCCAGGTTCCTACACCATCCCTTTAGGCAAGGTTCTACTAATAAGAATTCACATACTGCTCATACTCAAAGATATATGTTCATTTCCTTTCCAATTACATGCAGCAGTATTAGAGAAGGAAAAGAGATAACATGTTTAGCACCTTCCTCTGTATTCTTGCCAGTAAGTCAGCACAAGCTTTAAGATGACTGAGTGGTGGTACCACAACAGTCACACAGCAGTGGCACCTTTCAGCCCACTGGTGGAAGATGGCACACAACCAAGAATTAGCACAATTCAATATTCTGCTCCTGTCCCCCAAAAAACCTAGTTTCAAGTACTCAAATTATGTTGGCTGTTTAGATATGCCTTGCTATTTTCAGATACCAGTGTAAAGAGAACAAACAAACAAACAAACAAAGGGAAAGCAAGTCAAAAGAGAATTAGTGGTTGAATCAAGAATCTCCTGCATGGAAGAGCTGGGTGAACTCTCAAAAAGAGAGATCACATGCAACATATGAAATAGAAACGTCTCCCTGTACCTGCATGTAGCTTAACTCAGGAGCCCTCAGAAACTATTTATCAAAACATCAAGCTTTAGCTTCCTGCACTGTGCTGCTGACAAGTGAAATTTCAAACCAGGCCACATTTCATCAAATAAAGCCAGACCTTTGCACCAAGTCTGTGTTTAGATTCCTTCCCCCAGTAAGTGCAGGAGCTTTGATGCAGTTTGTCAGTGCCACCGGGACAGTTACAACACGTTTAGCTCAAGTGGGATGTCCCTCTTTCCAAGTGCTTACAGAAGGAGCAATAACCTCAGAAATTATACAACCAAACTAATCAGATTTCACTTTAAAAAAAAATTTGCAGAAGTGATGATGGGCAATTACAAAAACTGTCAGATATAATGGTAATTAAACATTGAATAAACTGTGGATTGGACACTATACTTGAACCATTAACATGCCAGAACTGCTGACAAGTCCTCCAAATTGAAGCCTTTAAAAAACAGGCTATAAGCCTTTAAATAAAAATGTGCAATGCACCAAAATTATATAAACGAAAAGCAACAACGGGAATTTGATTCCAACACTGCAGCCTTTAGGCAAGAGTTACAAAATGTGTTTTCTACAGAGCCACACATGCTAACCAATTAGTTACCTTCCTGAGTTCAGGTCTGATAATGACAGTGCCTACTTTGCAGAGCCACATAGATGGTTAATAAGTATTTTTAAGAGCAGCATTGCACTCAAATGAGAAGAAAGGACACAGTGTGCGTGGCAACAGCACTCAGCCTGGTTTTGTTCTGCTGTAACAAAAGGAAATGACAAGTGCACAACACAGATGAAGAACGAGCTGTCTGGGCACCAAGCGTGGAGCGGGTGGGTGAGCAAGACACCCTCAGCCTGCCCACAGTGCTGTCCATCCAACACTGACCAACCAAAACACTACAGGTACTGGTACCAGGTATCATAAGATCACACAGCTCACCTCATGCCTCCTGCTGCAATCCAGTGAGTCTGCTTGTGTCAAACACAGAGCTGGCTCTCACCCTCCTCTGCCTCCAAGCCATGGAGAGGTGTTCCTTCACAGCACACCCAGACATAAGCCCGATTAAATCAATCTGGGCTCAGCACTGGGTCACTTGGCCCCAAGAGATCCTGTTTTAAGGCACTGGGCAGCATGGAAGGGAACAACTGATTAGTCTTTTATCAGGAAATCTACCCTATTAAGAGATTCTTCTGGTAAATCTCCATCTATTTTCTCTATTCCCAAATTCAAATGATTGTTTTACATGTCACCGCTGCAAAAGCAAATGAAGGCAGGATGTTCAATGTCTCATGGCAAAGTAACCAGGTAGGGTTTCATCATCCAAACAGAATATATCAAGTGTTTATGGTTCTATCCATAGTATTATGGCTGGAGTGGCAGCAGGAACAGCTGTACATTAAGTGCACCCAGCAAACTGCTTCCAAGTGTCACATCTTAAGAACTCAGATAGATACACCATGGACTTTTACAGTACAATACTGTAACCTGAAGGGCTAAAATAATTCCACTTGCCAATAAACTACCTACTTAAAATGCAATTAAGAAAAAAACAAACAACCCACACAAATAGGATTTCAATAGCCTCAGTGCAAGTGCATCTCCCATAATAAAACAACTTCTAGCAAAGTCAGAAGTATAGCTTCTGGGAGAAAATATTAAGGTCTCACTGCAGCTGATAACAACCCACTCACTCTAAAAGCAAGAATACCAGCCTTTTTGCATGCAGGCAGCTCTACTGCTCCTTCATATCACAAAGAAATTCCACTACATCACTCCTCCAGCAGTACTTGTTTCCTTCAGGTCTGCCAATAGCACTAGCAGCTAAGAGTGGTTAGCAAAGGTGACAGGAGAGTTTAGCAGGTAAAGTACACCTAACTGCATCTGAAGAGGAACTTGAGATGGATGACCTAGCAACAGAAGAACCTTCACACCAAGTATTCCATCTGCTACATCAAAAGCATAGGGTCATGTTTCATTCCAAGTCCATACTTTATCAGAACAAATGATGAGTACTGCTTGAGAAGAACCAGGATTAAGCTTCCAAGTCACTATCAGACTACTACATTGCCACATTTAGCTGTCAAAAACTGCCTCAGCTACACACCGTATGGCTGCACCCCAAGTCCAGCTCCTGTGTATTTCTTTCAGGAAGTGTGATCTCACATTTTGCATGAGAATGCAGGGTAGGTTATTCTCAACTTCCGTCTTTTTGGTTTCTTACTACTACAAAGCTACCATTCATTATTAAGGGTAGTGAGACACTGGAACAGGTTGTCCAGAGAAGCTGTGAATGCTCCATCATCAGAAGATGTCCCTGCTTAAGGCAGAGTAGGTTGGACTACATGAAATTTAAAGGTCTTCCAACCCAAACCATTCTAAGATCATGACTATATGTCAATAGTGTCACCTATACTGCAGTAAATTCAAAATGCTATTTCTCTCTTCCCTGTGATGCTGCTATATTGGATATTTTGCACAGAGGTAGGAGGACTTTCCTGCCCCATTCCTTTCAGTATATAATCACTAGTCATTATGCAAGCAAGGAAGAAAAAGAAAGCAGTAATGCAATCTGCAAGAAGAAAAAAAAAAAAGTCCCCAGAAATTTCAGGTCAAGATAACCCAAACCACACATTACTCTGCAGGTCAATCACTCCATTCTACTTCTAAGGTCTAAAGTAAAAATGCAGGTCACATTTCAAAACAACAAATCAAAGTAGGTTGACAAAACAATGCTGAAGTGCAGAGATTTAAATGGTATGGAGAACTGCTGATCTACTGAAATGAAGCAGGCAACAAAATAAAAGCTCATTGTATTATACTGATGTACTGCAATTTACTCGATAGGAAAAAAGGATTTTGTAGTTCTGCAGCAAGCAACTTACATTAAATGGGGGGTGGGGGGGACAAACAAACAATCAGCTGGATTGGACAAGCAGGAACTACAGGTAGCTAAAAAGCAACTACAGCAAAAGAGATCTGTCACTCTCACTAAAAGCCACAATCTCCAATAAACTCAAACATCCACCAATTAACTTCCAAAGGTAAGAACTCAGGCCTCTGTCACACACTACCCAAAGCCCACAGCCTCTCCTCCAATTTGCTCGGTATCCTCATGAGTTAACCAGCCAGTTCAACCAGTGAGCAGGTTTCTGTTGAGCTCTTTCACCACTCAGTAAGATGCCAAAAATCCCAAAACCATGACCTCCATCACAGCTTCAAAATTAACACTAACAATTTACTTAATGTTGCAACAATAAACACTGAATCGTAACCAAAAAATAACCCAAATAACCACACAAAACCAACACAGCAGCATGACAAATGGAAGGCAATTTTTATATTTAAAAAAGGTTTCCCACCCCTCTCCTGACCTACTTCATTAACATAAATACATTTCCTGAAGTTCCCTCTAACCTCAAAATCTACATTAGTGTTTCCCTTCCAGAAAATTCAAAATAAACAACTTGAGAAACATACATCTGCACGTGATGACAAAACAACCATTTATCAGTTACTCATTCAGTTCCTTTCTGAATACCCTGAATGGCAGCACATATCTGTTTTACCACAGAAGTCACTATGACAGAGATACTCCTACTGAGAAAAATAAAAATTCATTGAGGAGTTGTACAGCAGTGGGAAACACACCCTTGTGCTATTTTGGTTAATAGACATTTTTGGAATCCTCCAGCTCTTTCCCATGTAAAGCCCTCCACCTCCAAAAGAACAATGCTTGAGACAGGCAGCAGTTGCTGTACAATAGCTGTTCCCTACTATACCAGGGCATTTGTTTCCTAGGAAACAAGCTAGAAAAACCCCCAAAACAGAAAGTATCCAGTATGTTAAATATGCAAATAAACTAGGTCACACCAGTCATATTTCACTCAATGGAGCCAAGAATCCACAACTCATTTTATTTTGTAGTACAGGATTTGGTTTTCAGTAACTGCTCAAAACTGAATTATCTCTT